>CM060295.1:6401298-6523798 GCA_030684275.1 Acipenser oxyrinchus oxyrinchus
AAGACGGCAGCAGTGGGTGACGTCAGACCAGAAACAGGAAGTAACACACAACAGACAGTGAGGTTGGTGAAGCTGAGCACTTGGTTGTGCTCAGCATTTAATAAACAAAATAAAAGAACACAAAACAGTACACGGCACTTTCGCCAAAATAAACAGGTAAACAAAACGAACACACACTAACAAACAGGGACGAACAAACACGGTGAGTAAAACACTTATTCTTCTTCCTTATATTTACTCTCCTTCCCACACCCGTTCTCCACTCACGAACACCCAACCCCGAGTGAGTGAAACGTGCATCTATATATACTGTTGTGCTGGGATTCAATTACTAATTAATTATTCACTTGAATCCCAGCACGTGAATTAATTATGTGCAACCTCGTGCCTAACTACAATTATACATTTTTAAACACACGTGAAACACAGACCCGCTTATATCCCGTGTACCAATCGCTATACACCAACATTAACACATGCAACATGCAACATATAACATAAACTACGCACAAGGGCGTGGCCACATTGCCACACTTGGATAGGATTATTGAGGAGTTTGGTGATCAATCAAGTGATCAGGAGATGATTTATCATTATGTATGACTCAGAAGAGGTATGTGATAAATACAGCGAACATGTGGTGGGGCGGGGCTGCAGCTGCGGTGCAGAGTGTCATGTTAATATGCAGTGCCTTTTAAACCTGTTATTACTTAAAGAGCGCGTGTAAAATGAATCGAACCTGACAGGCACTGGATTTTATGGACCGCAAAGGGTTAAGTGCAGTACAGAAACCAGGACCACAGGAAACATGTGGAAATGAAGTGGAGATAGACTGGACAGTAGGGGTCGCTGTAGCTCACCTTCCTAACCCTATTCTGGCGTGATTGTGGGTTAGGGAGGCCAGGCGCCCAGTGAGCTCGGAGCGGACACCTGCAGGGCTGGACTTTGTCCTCCAGAGGGCGGTAGCTCACTGACATCCGCTCTGGAGTTCCTGGGTGTAGAAGAGGAAGCTGGCTCAGTCGTGGGATCAGAGGACGCTCGCTGAACCTTCAGTTCTCCTGAGCAGCTGTGTGGGGGAATAGTTGTGTGGGGAATTGCTGCGGTGAGGGTGAATAAATAGTTTGACATTCTAAATTGGGGAGACAGTCGGAGGTGTAAAATAATTGGTCGTTGGGCTTGTGAAATGGGAACGGCTCAGGAGAGATGATGCACTCACGGTCACCCCGATGTTGGCTGGCTCCTTGCCCGCTATAAGACGGTAAGTTTCCTGCAGTGCCTCTTCCTCGCCCTTCCCTTTGAATCTCTTGGGAGCGAGCTCCTTCAGAGCCTGCTTGAACTGCTCAAATCTCATCACTCTGGCTGACTTGGACCTGTGACAGGAATAGAACAAAGGAACATAAAAAATGGTAAAATTACTTTGTATTTAGATAGTAGTTACTACTTAGTAAATACATGTGTAATTACAATGTTATTATGCATCATTAATGTACTTATTATGTCAATCTTTTTGCATGAAATATGGAAGTACACAATTGTACCAGTAAAGGGTTAGGGTTAGGTTTAAAGTTAGGTTTAGGGTTAGGGTTGCAAAAAAAAATACACATTAAGGACATTTTAATGTATAATAACACTGTAGTTATGTGTAAGTACACACATGTATTTACTAAGTAACTACACAATAACAGGAGACACAGTGTTACCAAAAAGAATTACAATCTTACTTCTACAATCTATACCTCGTCAGCCACTAGGTGGATATCCATTATATAGATTTCCTGTGGGTTTTTCACAGTGCTGCCCCATGCTTTACCATGATTTCATGATGCTTCATCACACTTTGCTGTGCTTTTACTATGGGAAACTTGTAAAAGAATCCCTTAACTTTGGGACCCACTGGTTCAGGCAGAATTGGCTGATACAATAATGAATAAGGATGAAGTCTGAAGTTCTTTCCCTTTCTTACTTGACTTTGGTGAAGACTATGTCCACGTCGGTGCTGGTGATATTTTTTCCGTCGATGACGCGGCAGTCCTTGCACAGCTTGACGAAGTTCTTCCCGGTCATCTCCTGACCGCTGGCCTTGGTATCTCCATGGACTGCAAACTTCTTGAAGGACTTTGCCAGTTCAGTCAAGTCCACTGCTTCTGCCATCTTCCAGGTGTCAATCTGAGGGAGGGAGGAGAGAGTCGCAGTGCTGTAAAAATATCAGCGCCCTGGATAAGAGGAAAATGTACATCAATCGGCTTTTAAAAGATCTCATTGAGGGAGTTAACTACCATCGATTGGCACTCAATTATACAGGTGAGGGAAGGGCAATTTTTCTTCTTTTGAAATCAACACATTTATAAATAGGTGTGTTTTGATTTATTTATTATTTGTTTATTTATCAGACGCCTTTATCCAAGGCGACTTACAGAGACTAGGGTGTGTGAACAATGCATCAGCTGCAGAGTCACTTACAACTACATCTCACCCGAAAGACGGAGCACAAGGAGGTTAAGTGACTTGCTTAGGGTCACACAATGAGTCAGTGGCTAAGGCGGGATTTGAACCGGGGACCTTCTGGTTACAAGCCCATTTCTTTATCCACTGGACCACACAGCCTCCTCTGGACCACACATTGCCAACAAATACTTCTTAAAGTAATTAAAAGTAATTAACCTTCAGAAACCCCACTACGCAGCAGTGTAAGAATTCTTTAAATACATCTTGAAAAATAAATGAGCCTGTACACACTTGTTTGAGCATATTTATATATCTGAACTAACATCTACACCTGCAGCAAAATTCTAAACATTTCCATTTGACTGACACCTAATGTATTTGTTCAGTATGATACCCGCTTTTAAGATGTTTACAAAACAATAAACAAATGGTGACATACTTTCACATGACAGAATACCAGTAGTCCATTTATGTACTTAAAACTATAGGCCTACACTTAGGACAATGGTTTCATAAATGCTTTGTAAAAAAAAAAAAAAAAAAAAAAAAAAAAGATATTTTTACCATTATTATTTCTTATTTGTCAGATACAATTTTGAAAACTGCAAGTTATGCTTAAAATAATTGATAAAATAATGCAATAATAATAATAATAATAATAATAATAATAATAATAATAATAATAATAATAATAATAAACGGATATATTCTTAACAAGCAATAAGACAGGTGAATGTCTTGAATTCAAAGCTTACCTTGTGTGCGTGTGTGTGTGTATACCAGTCTCAGACTCGCTCTCTCCAGCAGTCAGTCAGCGATGCACTGTGTGTTCTGTTGTTGTGATGATTTTGTCTGCTTTCACACATAAAGGAGAATGGAGGACGGTACTACCCAGCACTAAATGATGTCTGTCTCTCCCCCTTCTCTCTCTCTCTCTCTCTCTCTCTCCTTTTCTTTGTGCTTATCCTCCTTGTCTCCATCCACTCTCTCTCACATTTCAATTTAATAATGCAATTGTGTGTGTGTGGTACTCAATCAGGACAACATTTTGAAATGATATATTCTCCTGTTTTTTTATGATGCTGTATTATTTTTTATTTAGGTGTGTAAAGTAAGCAGGACGTAGATGTAGAACACTGAACAGCAACAGATTAAAAGAAACCGAATATATTACTTAACAGTCTGAGTTGAATTTTGAAATGCAAATTAATAATGACAGCATTGGTTTATTTAAAATGATAGAATTGTGCAACTTGAATTAAGAACCCATCAATGAATGGAGTGGACATGCAGCAGACTTAACAGCTAAATATGAAATTTACATGAAAAAAATTCTGAACGAGAGGAGTCTATGAGGTCTCAAGTTGGAGGCTGTGTGGTCCAGTGGTAAAAGAAACAGGCTTTTAACCAGGAGGTCCCCAGTTCAAATCCCACCTCCGCCACTGACTCATTGTGTGACCCTGAGCAAGTCACATAACCTCCTTGTGCTCCGGCTTTCGGGTGAGACGTAGTTGTAAGTGACTCTGCAGCTGATGCATAGTTCACACACCATAGTCTCTGTAAGTTGCCTTGGATAAAGGCGTCTGCTAAATAAACTAATAATGTAATGTAATAATGTCTTAAAGGATCCCAGTGATTCTGCCTCGCCACTCACTGTGTACATTGTCTCCTTATTAGGATTAGTCAGGTTGTTCATCGTTGGACTCTCTTCAAGCCCACAGTCCCTTTGGTGCTGTGGTGACCAGAACTGGACACTGTATTCTAAGTGTGGTCTCACCAGAACATTACATAACCTCATTTGATTTGTACTCTATGCTTTTGACAATAAAACCAAACGTTCTGTTTGATGTTTGCTCATTATGGTTCTAAATTATTTTTCAAATTATATTCTGCGAGGGCACTTAAGGGTGCATTCCCACTTGGATCATTTGGGCTGATTTTTTTTCGAACTGAGTGCGGTTCAATTTGTTTTGGAGGCGTATGTGAATGCTCCAAAAGAACTCAGTCCCTTTCAGAGTTAGTTTCAATAGAACCGAACGGAGTCCTTCTCAAGAGGTGGTCTCAGTCCGTTTCAACCCGCCTTGGTCCGGGTTGTTTCAATGCAATGTGAAAGCACAGAAGTTAGCTGAGAAAAATGTTGACGTGAACCAGCAAAAGTAACTTTTCTGATTGGTTATTTTAGCTCTGTGTTTTGCTGCATTGCTCTAATTAAAGAGAGTGCTAGACAGCTGTCCAGCCAGCACATTGGAAAACACAAGCTCAGCAGTTCAGCTTCCAAACTGGAGATTCGATGTACTGCAGTCAAAGCATTTTATTTTCAGGCTTTTTTTAAAAGATTTTTAACATTCCATCTTTACAGGGCTTGGTATATAACTTGGCCCGTTTTGCAGATATCGCATGTCTAAATGGCTGGTGCCTGTATTTTATGTTAGCTTGTGACAGTGTGGCGTCCTGCTCTCGGTCACAGGGGGCATTACCTCACTTCCAACAGCACATGGCATGCGCACACACACACACACACACACACACACTCACAGATTCATGTGGCCACGCCCCAATAAGCATCAATTACCCCATCCCTACCAATCTTACATTTCCACACCCACACTATTTACAGCAGGGCTGTTTTTGGATGTATAAAAGAATGACTAGTTTGCAAGCCAGTGCTGTTGATCACCAATGCCTTAATAAAGCATGGTGTCGGGAAAACAGTAATTTCCCTTTGTTGGTTCACTGTAACCACTGAAAAGCATTGAGGTTTTTAAAATACATTTGCACAAAAAACTTCTTTTTTTTCTGTCACGCAGCCAACCAGCTGCACTCTGTGTTTTTTTTTTTTTTTTAAAGTCAGCCAAGCTACCCTTATAAAAGCTTCCCCCAGTGAAAGCATACATGTAATACAGCACAGTGATAGCATGGTAAAGCACAGAGAGGTGTGGTAAAGCATAGGGAAGCATTGTAAAGCACAGAGAGGTCTGGTAAAGCACAGTGACAGCATGGTAAAGCACAGAGAGGTGTGGTAAAGCATAGGGAAGCATTGTAAAGCACAGAGAGGTCTGGTCAAGCATAGGGAAGCATTGTAAAGCATAGAGAGGTCTGGTCAAGCATAGGGAAGCATTGTAAAGCACAGAGAGGTCTGGTCAAGCATAGGGAAGCATTGTAAAGCACAGAGAGGTATGGTCAAGCATAGGGAAGCATTGTAAAGCACAGAGAGGTTTGGTAAAGCATAGGGAAGCATTGTAAAGCACAGAGAGGTCTGGTCAAGCATAGGGAAGCATTGTAAAGCACAGAGAGGTATGGTCAAGCATAGGGAAGCATTGTAAAGCACAGAGAGGTTTGGTAAAGCATAGGGAAGCATTGTAAAGCACAGAGAGGTCTGGTAAAGCATAGGGAAGCATTGTAAAGCACAGAGAGGTTTGGTAAAGCATAGGGAAGCATTGTAAAGCACAGAGAGGTCTGGTAAAGCATAGGGAAGCATTGTAAAGCACAGAGAGGTCTGGTAAAGCATAGGTAAGCATTGCAAAGCACAGAGAGGTCTAGTAAAGCATAGGGATAATAATTCTGAATACTGAATCAATACTGAACATTTCAAAATGTAAAAAAAAAAAAAAAAAATACATAAAGTAACTGCACCAGACCTCAGCCCTGCACACATACCAATCCTTCCCCGGGCCGGTGAAGGCTCTCAAAGCAGCCCTATTCTATACAAAGGAAACGGGTTGACAATCTGTGCTACAGGTGTTTTCTGTAAAATGTTATCAGCATAATGTATTTGTCCAAGTTCAGTTCTAGTGTAAAAATGTCCCAGTTTTTCACTCTGGTAATCTGGTAACCCAAAAGGTTAACAATGCAACACGGTGTGACTGTGAGACGCTACCACCAGGTTTAAAGCATATCCACACAAACACTTCGCTTCTGCTTTACATTGCACTAAGACATTTGAATGTCACGTGATATAACACTCACAGGAACGATGCCCATGCAAAATATTCCACGCCCTTTTTTAGCTCCCAGGAACAAAGAAAATGTTTTTTTGTATTAATATTATCAGCTTCGTCTAGGATGACAAACAAACCTTTCCCTTCTCACAGGAAGTGATTACGGTGGTAAAGACGCGACTCGCAGTTTCTGCGATATAGTGTTGAATTGCTGTCAACAGTGAAACAAAACAAGCACCGAGCTTCTTTCAGAAAGTTTAACTACAATGCAAACTTGTGCAAAGGTCAAAGTAAGTACTTGTGTTTTTTTTTTCTTTCTGCTATAGGCTATAGGCAGAATTTCTATTTTTGTGTGTGTTTGATTAAAGATATATGGTTTGTTTTCTGTTTATATGTATTTAATTATACCGACATCGTACCAGTGCTGTACAGTGTATGTCCTGTCTTGTCTTCATTTACAATTTGAGGACATCCACTTTTGTGTGGTTTTTTGTGTTCTTGTGAAACAGTCAAGGTCGACTCCCCAGTGGTATGACGTTGCTTTTGTGAAAGCATTATGAGAATTGTATCCGCTAAATTATTACAAAAGTCAGTATTGTTGAAAGCTTTTATGAATGCCAAACTTTATTTAAGTCACTTTTTTAGTACGTGTGTGATTTAAACAAAAATTAGAAAAAGAATTACAGACAAAACAATATAGAGCGTTAATAGTATAAATATGAAGATAGTTGGGTTATTCATAAATGCAAGCGTTAGTACCTCATTTTAAAATATATATTATAGCCCATATTGAAAATATAACCGCATTTGTTTATATAATTTCCTTCTAAAATGTTTCAATTTTTTTTTTCTTTTTACATTTTTTTTTACGTATTTATTTTGCTTCTTGAACTGCAGAGCTGGGTTTGTGATGTTATACAACTTCCTGTTGCTGTAGGTAATGCCAAGTTAACTCCTAGACTAGAGTGACCAAGGCGCTCCGTAAACAGACTGGACAGGCAACACCGCCTTGGTTTATGATGAAGTGGAGTGCGCAGAACTATGGAACCGTCCAGTAGATGAAAAGTATCTACACCTGTGCTTTCGCAGAGATGATGTAACAGTTTTGTGTCTGTCGTTCACAAAAACATAATGACACACATCTGATTTAGCTCTCAAGCTAGTATCCACTACACCATGTCTTTTGTTTCACCTCGTCCACGGACATTTTTAATAACACCAAGCAGACGTGATTAAAGGATCTTGTGACATATCAAACAAGCGAGAACAACACGGTTTAGTCAGCTGACTCCTCCCTAATCGCCTCCTGCTTCAGTGCAGGAAATACAGGTACCTTCTCCTACGCTGTTTGGGGAAAGGTTACAGACGAGTACGCTGAAAGAACAGAAAACGGTTTTTTTTTTGTTTTGTTTTTTACATTTTCTGACCCGAACCGCCAACCGCGAAAAAGTTCACATTCTGACCCGATCCGATGCATGATTAGCGTAAAGGGCCCCTGGCCTATATGGCTGCCATATTGAGGTCATATCACCTTCTATGTTTCTGCGTATGGTGACAATGCCGTCTTTATATTAACACAGCTGCATTAGTAACAGTAAGTAGTCTAGTACAAAAAAAAACACACCCATTTTTTTTTCATTTTGAACAGATATCCTTACCTGAAAGACTTGTTGTGCTGTTGTTTTGTTGTCTCATTGTCAGGCTGCTTTAGATGTCATTTCATACGCTTTTGAATTCAAAACTGAAATAAAAGCACTTGGTTCAAAGTATGCCTGGAAACCAGGACAGGCAGGTTTTCTGAGAGGATTGGTGTCATGAGAAAATAGTTTACTAATGAAAGGAGGCCGTCTGGCCCATCTACGCTCATCCGGTTCCCAGTAGAGATTGATCTCAGAACTTTGTTGAGCCTTAAAGGATCCCAGTGATTCTGCCTCAACAACATGATTAGATAACCCATTGCATCCCCTAACCAATCTCTTGCCCCTTTTCCACTGGCATATTACACACTCGCAAAGCAAAGTGTTTTAAAGCACTTCAAAATCCAAGATAATGGACTATATTGATAAGAATCAATAACACAGTCATTAAAAGCTATTAAATAAATAACAGGTAAGAACTTATAAATAACCTTGAGTTCTTATTGCACACTGAAGATGCGTGTTTTACTTATTACAAGGCAGCAAAACTTCAAGTAGACCAGCATGTTTTTACATAACTGGCACATAGATTCGGCGAGCGTTTTCATCAGTGTACAGTTATGGAGATACTAGTCAAAATGTTAATCTATATTCTTCCCTGGTTTATCCTTCTTCATCCGTTGTCCGCATTGTTTACATTCTCTAAAGGTGCTTTAAGCTGCAAGTTTTGTCACTGAAGTAAACAGGCAGGCTGCGACCTGCAGTGAATGTGATCTGCAAACTCTCCTTTTACACAGGGAACAGAAACAGACATTGAAATAAAAGGGGATTTTTAACAGGAAACACCTGCAGAGCTGAGCATTTCAACATGGGCTGGCTTGTGAAGGATCGAAAGAGCAATTGGCTTCAAATTTCACTTCCCCTTATCTTTTCTCTTCTTTTTGTTTATTGAGCAGACATGAAAATAGGACTTTTTTTATTTTTTTTTTAACATATATTTCTACACAACCTCAAGCTGGGACCTAGGAGTCCTGGGAGGGTCCAACATGATTTCCGATGACATACGGTGCTAAGATAAGACAGGACTGCTAAAAATAGTGACTCCCCTGGCAAAGGCACGGCTGCGTGGTGTGCAGGATAAGTCATGCAGTCATGCCTTTCATTTTTGTATGTTTTTAAACCCTTTTTTTCCAGGACAAGATCCGAATGCAGCTGGGTGGGAAAAAGAAAGAGGAGCCAGTGGACAGCAAAGAGAGCCTCGCTGTGAGTACAGAGCTAAAAAAAACAATACCTGCTGTGCACTTCCTTTCTTTACATAGGTCTCAGATGTGCAGTTTTGAAAGAAGCACATGCTATAGGAAGCACAGATTCTTATTTTTAAATGTGATAACACATGAGGTAAAAACAAGTCTCGGTTTGTAAGCCATGCTTTCAGATAGCGTTGCACTTCCTTAGTCATTTCCCCTGCATGGTGAAATTGTCCCCACCCCTTCAACAGCATCTTCCCTAACATTAACCAACCAGCTGCTTCCCCTTTTGACTGACATGCTTTTCATTTAGAAAGTTGCTTTGGAACTAGGAAGTGCAAGTGTAACACATTTCCTGAGAGAAAGAAACTGAGAACTCTTCTTGAACCTGGTGTAGAACCAGATATCATGTTTTAAACGAGAATGGCATGTTTACTATGATGTGTGTTTCTTTCAAAACTGCACAGTTCAGACCCAGGTAGGTAATTAAAGTGCAAAACAGGACATAATCTGTTCACAAAGTGAGGTTTAGAAAACATTCTTACTTTTCTGGCACAAACAAACTTCTGATGGATCTGATTTTTGTTGCCAATCTTTATGCTTGCATTTCATGTTAACTGTGAGAGTTTAGTGAATTAGCATCTCCTGTAACTGACACCAAGACGTTCCCATTTGATTTCTTTTGTTAGGACAAGAGCCCTTTGGAGTGTGGAGAGAATGAAGACCTTTTAAATGACAAAGCTCCTCTGGTGAATGATGAGGTATGCCTTCGTTTAAGATAGAGATCTAAGGGTGTTCAATTAAAATAAGCAATATGAAGCATCATGTGTTTGAAAAGTTTGCAAGATTTCCAGTTGCAGTGATTTGATTTCACATGCACAACATACCAAAACCATAGAAGCAAAGGGGTGTTCTAATGCATTTGCACACTGCTGTGTATAGAAAAGAACGCTTAATAATTATCCAAGTGTTAAAAAAAGATGTATATTTACACTATTCTTTTAGAAATGGGAATTTTTCACACAGTACTAATTATTTCACGGCAAATCGTGATAACCGTGAAAACAATACAGCTTTATTTACGCTTAAGAAGAATGTGCATATTGATTTCGAGAAATGAGACATCTTTACTGGTAAATGGAGGCAGCAGCCACAGGAAGAATGTGTTTAAAGTTCAAGGCAAGGGTTTGTAACATTCAAAACCTGCGTTCTCTTCAATAGGACACCAACAGTCTTCTAGATTGGTGGCATAATGAAAAAGGTGAGTTATAATTAATTTGATGCCCTTGCGCATTTTACAACTTTTCTCTTATCATGTCTGTACTAAGATAGTTTGGTATTTAAAGAGTAAGTAGCAGGGTTTCTAAGCAGTCTGTTTCTAAGCAAAATGTCCGCTCTAGTGCTCTGATAGTGTCGGGATTATCGCCCACATTGTGAAACAGTTAACACAGCGATAACGATCCATGATGTGGTACGGAACAGAAAAGCCACAGCACTTGTCGTTTTTTTTTTTTTTTAAATCGCTCTTCCTGCAGTGATTTATAGTGCACTAGAGCTGACATTTTTTAAAGAGCTTTGAAACAGACTTTAAAGTTATAAGTGTAAAAAGTTGTCAGGATGTTAACAATGAAAATAAAAATGACAGCTGCGTTATTTAAACAGTTGTAGCAACACTTGGGGACGTAGAATGGTATATTTTTCAGAACCTCGCTACTTACACTTAACATATGTATGGTATAATTCATTAACCTGGGGTACCAATTCCCCTATTCTGTTTAGGGGTGCCAAAATGACTAGATAACAAAGCAAGCAAGTCAGTAACATACTGTAAACCCCCCACTGTAAATTCAGAATTAGAGCCGTCAATTTGAGGGAAAAGTTAATGACCGTGATATCAACACTGTGTACAGAAGAGTGTAAAATAAGAATTACCAAGTTTGATAATTGGTTAAGTGGTTCTGCAGATATATGGAAAAATGTGACATACAGACAGACGGACTTACGGCCAGATACATGCTCACCTATATCCCCAGAATCTGATATAAAATGAATAAAATAAATAAAATGAATACTAAGTTTCATGACAGTAGGATAAGCGGTTTTCAAGACATATGGACCAATCCGTGAAGTGTGTGCAGACAGACGGATGGACAGACATCAGTGCGACCTCCCCACTGTATCCCCAATGAGGGATAATATTTCCATAACTCTCACTTGTTGTGGATTTCCCTTTGTTAAATAGCTCTCAAATGTGCTTTTTAAACACGTAGTCCTATTTTAAAATATGATGGGCTCTATGTATCACTGATTTTTCTTTTGTATCTTGACTTTTCGTAGGTTTTTGGACTTTGTAGACCTACCCGCGATGTATTCAAGTCATTTTCACTCCCGGAACTTAGTTTCATCCCTGTAGTTTAATTACGACTGTTTGTTTCAAACTACTTTTGTACGCAAATGTACAAATCTCATTATAATGTCGAAGTTTCACGCTTACCCTTGATGCATTAGCATTTTTTTGTGGGACTTTGGTTTGTGTTTGTTATTTTACGCATGTCTCTCACTGGCGTAGATTGAACAAGCTGTTCGTATGTGAAACTTCCTGTTTAAACATTTACAGGCTTTTAGTTACTTTAAAATAAAGCTCCTTAAAATATAAAATAAACACAAAAAAATGTATTTATTAATCGTCTATATTAAATAACAATGGCAATAAATTCATTTTGTTTTGGTTTCTTTCATATTTTAAGGTGCTTTATTTTAATGTTAATAATGGAAGGGAAACATGAAAACAAACACAAACAGACGGACGATGACTATGTATTGTGGCGAGCTCGGTTAACGCAGGCAGGCGCATCACACAGAGTGAAGCAATCCACACACAGGCGGAGGCGGCTGAACCCGGGACCTCTCGCACTAAAGCATAGCGCCGATACCGCAGTACAAAAGAGCCGGCTGCCTTGCAAGGAGCGTATATCGGGCTTATGTCTTAGTGTGTGGTTATGTCACCTACCAGCCCTGCTGCTGCCTTCCCCCGCGCACGCAACAGTATTTTGCTCTGTGTTTTGTCATAGTTTGGTATTTAAATGGTTTAAAATGAAATAAAAATGGAAAGGCATTCAGATGACTCCAGAAGGCAGACATTGATAAAAAAAAAAAAAAACCACGATATACACAAACATTGGTTTGACCCATGACTCACACTGCAGTAATATCCAGCTCTATCTAACATTATCAGCGCTATGAATGCAACATAACCTGCAGTTTGTGGAGATTGCAAATAATAATAATCATCATCATCATCATCTATTCAGGATATAGTATAGCTTGGTTTGTTTTTATTCTCTATTAATTAAATTCTGTTCATTGAAAACAAGGGAAGAGAGAACCAGCCTGTTATTATTGTTGTATATTTTTTGAATAGGGGAAGTTAGCATAAAATGCAAATAAAATGTTGTTCCTGTTATTAAGCAGTAGTATAAATCTGAAGCAATTGTATTTAAAAATAACTTAAACCAGTTTTCACTTTAGTGAAGTAGGCTACAATAGTTCTTTTCATTCAAACTTATTGTTTATTGAAATGAATGTTCAGCTTTCATATTGAAGCTTGCTGTGTACGTCAATCAAACCAAGCAGTGTAGGAATTTCCTTGTATCGTTCATGACGTTTTTCAAATCAGGTAAGTTTATTTGTGTATAGAAAACGACAATAGAGTCACAGCCCTTCTTTCTCGGCCAGTCATCTTTAAGGCACGAAGCTGAAATGGTAAAGCAATTCAATGTCTCTGGCAGTGCACTGTCTATGCAACGTGTTGCTCTGTCTTTGCTGTGCCCAGGGTCCGCGCTACGTTTCACATTCAGCTTGTCCTGTTTTTTTTTTTCTGCTGTTTTCTTTTTTGTAATCCTCCTAAGGTCATGCCATTAATGTCAAATGTCTGTCGCTTACAGTGTCCCAATGAATTGATTGTGTTAGTTACTTCTTTCCATGTTTGTTTTCTTAATGTTTTTTGGCCCTGCGACGTGTTAAGTAATATTTCTTGTTTGTTTTTTTTCCAGTTCACTAACCAACAGGTCGATTTCGTCTTTGTGGAAATGTGTTTTCATTTTCTTGTTGGCTGGTGCCACAGTTGCATCAAGGTTGGAGTCTGCAGAAGCCATCGCTCCATCCTATTATATTTGCTACTGCTTCTTTCTGTTCACTATACCACTCATTCATCTTTTTCAGATGGATCTTGACTTTCAGCATTGCAAATCTCTTTAAAATGAGATGCAAATTCTGATCTCTCCTGTATAATGAGCAGTAATTTATGCTGTTCGTAAACTTGCGGTGATATTACAGTACTTGTTCAGGTTACAGTACAGAGGCTGTTACAGAGGCTGTGTGGTCCAGTGGTTAAAGAAAAGGGCTTGTAAACAGGAGGTCCCCGGTTCAAATCCCACCTCAGCCACTGACTCATTGCGTGACCCTGAGCAAGTCACTTAACCTCCTTGTGCTCCGTCTTTCGGGTGAGACGTAATTGTAAGTGACTCTGCAGCTGATGCATAGTTCACACACCCTAGTCTCTGTAAGTCACCTTGGATAAAGGTGTCTGCTAAATAAACAAATAATAATACAGTACTTGTTCAAAGAGCTGTTTAGTAAATCATGCATAAAAATGCTACGAAGGACAGAGGCTACGAATTTGCAGTATTTAAGAACACATAAGAATATTAGTAATAGAGACCGATATCTGTTAACACACTGGGATAAATCGTCTCCGTTTGGAAATGAAGCTTTAGGATAGTGTGACACTTCTCAGGTCATAACCCCCTGTCATTAACCAATCAGCTGCTTCCCCTTGTTGACTAACACTTTATACCCAGAAGACGCTTTGGTGCCCTGGTGAAATCACCTAGGAAATGCAAGCGAGTGAAGCACGGATACAGAACTTTCTTTAACCTAATGTAGCATCAAATACAATACATTATAATACGCAGAAATGCCAGGACAAGCGTTTCTTTCAAAAATGTATATAAGTTTTGTATGAGAGATAATATTTCACACGCTTGCATGAGTGGTTGCCATGCTGGTGTTATTTGGCCATCCTCACTCCTGTGGCAGAAATTAGAAACTGACCAATGCATTTTAAAATGTATATGCAAGTTGGGGGAATATTAGAGTTAGGGTTAAGGTTGGGGGAGTGTTAGGGTTAGAGTTAGGGGAGTGTTGGGGTTAGGGTTGGGGAGTGTTAGGGTTGGGGCAGTGTTAGGGTTGGGGAGGGTTAGGGTTATGGTCAGGGTTGGGGGAGTGTTAGGGTTAGAGTTAGGGTTAGAGTTAGGGTTGGGGTTGGGGGCAGTGTTAGGGTTAGGGTTGGGGAAGGGTTAGGGTTATGGTCAGGGTTGGGGGAGTGTTAGGGTTAGAGTTAGGGTTAGAGTTAGGGTTGGGGTTGCGGGAGGATTAGGGTTATGGTCAGGGTTGGGGAGTGTTAGGGTTAGAGTTAGGGTTAGGGTTGGGGGAGGGTTAGGGTTATGGTCAGGGTTGGGGGAGTGTTAGGGTTAGAGTTAGGGTTATGGTCAGGGTTGGGGGAGTGTTAGGGTTAGAGTTAGGGTTGGGGTTGGGGGAGGATTAGGGTTATGGTCAGGGTTGGGGAGTGTTAGGGTTAGAGTTAGGGTTGGGGGAGGGTCAGGGGAGTGTTAGGGTTAGAGTTAGGGTTGGTGTTAGGGTTAGGGGAGGGTTAGGGTTGGGGAGTGTTAGGGTTAGGGTTGGGGTTAGGGTTAGGGTTAGGGTTAGGGTTAGGGTTAGGGATTAGGGTTAGGGTTAGGGTTAGGGTTAGGGTTAGGGTTAGGGTTAGGGTTGGGGGAGGGTTAGGGTTATGGTCAGGGTTGGGGGAGTGTTAGGGTTAGAGTTAGGGTTATGGTCAGGGTTGGGGAGTGTTAGGGTTAGAGTTAGGGTTGGGGTTGGGGAGGATTAGGAGTTATGGTCAGGGTTGGGGAGTGTTAGGGTTAGAGTTAGGGTTGGGGTTGGGGAGGATTAGGGGTTATGGTCAGGGTTGGGAGTGTTAGGGTTAGAGTTAGGGTTGGGGAGGGTCAGAGTGTTAGGGTTAGAGTTAGGGTTGAGTGTTAGGGTTAGGGGAGGGTTAGGGTTGGGGAGTGTTAGGGTTAGGGTTGGGGTTGGGGTTAGGGTTGGGGTTAGGGTTAGGGTTGGGGGAGTTTAAGGTTGGGGTTATGGTTGGGAGTGTTAGGATTAGGGTTTTGGATTGGGGAGTGTTAGGATTAGGGTTAGGGTTAGGGTTAGGGTTTGAGTTAGTGTTGGGGGAGTGTTAGAGTTAGTGTTGGGGGAGTGTTAGAGTTAGAGTTGGGTGGGAGTGTTAGGGTTAGGGTTAGGGTTAGGGTTAGGGTTAGGGTTAGGGTTAGGGTTAGAGTTAGGGTTAGGGTTGGGGGAGGGTTAGGGTTATGGTCAGGGTTGGGGGAGTGTTAGGGTTAGAGTTAGGGTTATGGTCAGGGTTGGGGGAGTGTTAGGGTTAGAGTTAGGGTTGGGGTTGGGGGAGGATTAGGGTTATGGTCAGGGTTGGGGAGTGTTAGGGTTAGAGTTAGGGTTGGGGTTGGGGGAGGATTAGGGTTATGGTCAGGGTTGGGGAGTGTTAGGGTTAGAGTTAGGGTTGGGGAGGTCAGGGAGTGTTAGGGTTAGAGTTAGGGTTGGTGTTAGGGTTAGGGGGAGGGTTAGGGTTGGGGGAGTGTTAGGGTTAGGGTTGGGGTTGGGGTTAGGGTTGGGGTTAGGGTTAGGGTTGGGGGAGTTTTAAGGTTGGGGTTATGGTTGGGGGAGTGTTAGGATTAGGGTTTGGATTGGGGGAGTGTTAGGATTAGGGTTAGGGTTAGGGTTAGGGTTAGGGTTTGAGTTAGTGTTGGGGGAGTGTTAGAGTTAGTGTTGGGGGAGTGTTAGAGTTAGAGTTGGGTGGGAGTGTTTATACTCAATGGTCTTGTGTGGTCAATTTACTGCAGGGTGGGATGAGTTGGGTTCTGATGAAGATTTCACTGACGAAGAACAAGCCAGGTAAGATGAGATATTCATATTTCTTCTGAAACCCGTGCAGATGCTAAAACTGTGATCAAAACATTTTTTTAAAAAAATGTTTAGTTGTGATTATGTAAAGATCTATTGCTGTCTAATGGGACATTGTAGCCTGTGGGGCGAGACGCTGTTTTCACATCTTACTCCCACAGGACCTCAATCCAACTCCTCTAGGTTAATATCATTCTCATGAATTCGAGTTTAATAATAGACAGTAACTGGGATCCTGTTTACAGATGACTGGATGAGAAGCCACAACTTACATTTTGCTTGGTTAAAATTGCTTGGAAATGTCACATTCAACAACTTGCATTTGACAGTTTTTCCAATAAGAAACGGCATCATCTTTCATGGCTTTTAGAATGAGGAAATGTGTTCATTCTACACGGTGGATGCAAAACCTTTGGCCAGAGCCGTATACAGATATGGAGGAAGTTGACTCTCATTTTTCTTTCAGATATGGAAAGCCCACTGAAGTGTGGCAACACATGAAATAGTCGAATACACGTTCTTGTTTTTATTTCTTCTTCTTCCTAGGGTCATGGCCACTACAGCTTGCAAAGTGTACAAAGGCATTCGGCTCTTCATGAAGCTGTTCCTGGAACGCTTCGAAACATTCCAGAAGTACATCAGCGAGCTCTGCGCGATCGCGGACGGAGTCGACCGCTTCCACAAGAAGGCGACGATCGCCAGCATCACTGGAGGAGCTGTGAGCGCGGCTGGGGGGGTGACTGCCATCGCCGGCCTCATCCTGGCTCCCGTCACATTCGGGACGTCCCTCATAGTGAGCGCTGTGGGGCTGGGGGTCGCCACGGCCGGGGGAGTGACCAGCGCCTCCGCCAACATTTCAGACACGGTCAGCAACTCCTCCGACCGGAAAAAGTGGAGAAGATCATCGAAGGGTACCAGAACGAGATGAAAGACATCTCGGAGTGCTTGGTGTTCGTGGAAAAGGGCATGGACAACATGCAGAGGTTCGATCTGACCAAGGTCAACGACAGCATGTACAGCCAAGCTTTCCCGAAGATCGGAGGGGCGCTGCAGAAAGGGACGAGGGTCGGGGGTCAAATCAATGAGATTGTCCAAGTGGTCCAACTGGCCAGACTGGCCGGAGGGGCGGCCACTGCAGTCCGAGTGGTCAGTGTGGCATCTGTGGTTCTGTCTGGGTTGTCCGTGGGTTTAGACGTGTTCTTCATCGCGAAGGACTCGATGGAATTGCGGAAGGGAGCCAAGACACAGTTTGCAGCTAAAATCCGTGAGGTGGCTTCTGAGCTGCAAACAGGCTTGCTGGAGCTCAATAAAATAAGAGAAAAGCTTCAGCAGACAACCAACGGGCTCTCGGAGACGCAGGATCCCACTGACTGAGCTGCTTGTCCTCTAGTACGATTATCTATTTTCTGATTTTATTTTTATTATTACCACCGCTGCACATTCTACACTGTATGATTTGCCGGGTTATTGAATTGTATTTAATTTGGCTGACATTGTTTGGTTTCTGGGTAATGGGTTTAAACAATCCTAGATGGCGTCTTCACATTTACACGGCTGTGTTCTATGATTCGGTTGGTCAAGTTCCATTATGGGCAGTACTGAAATTTGCGGCCGCATTTCTTTGACCCATCTCTGAACCCACTTTAGATGCAAGGCTCTTACGTGGCATGTGAAATACCTCGGAGACCAGTGACTTTTTCATTTCCATGTGATAATGATCAAGTCAGTTTGGCTTCAAACTCCTCTCTTGGTCGAGTTTGATTATGGGTCAAACAAAATGAATCGAACTTCGTTCGAACTCCTGCACTTTATTCACTATATATATATATATATATATAATCATAGTCACAGAATATAGTTTTATATTTGCACATGTATATATAATCTTTACTGAGTGTTACTCCCTTGTGCAATCTGTCTTATTGTATCAGATTTCTGATAGACGCTGCCCTTGAAGAAATGCCGCTCTCAGTAATAAACCATCTATGCTTTTATTCCTACCCCAGCTCAAATAAATGCTGCACTTACTAAAGAAACACATAGAAAACAGTATGGCAAAACATTACAAATAGAAACAAAATTTATTGAATAGACTTGAATAAAAATGTATTTATAAGAATACAATGACACACTGGAGCATATCGGTACTGTAAAGTTTATGGAACCAAAACAAACCTGTCTGGTTTTATGCACGGTATTTTGGGTACTAAGAGACACTGCAGATCCTGATCCAGACAGGAAGTTCGGAGAGTGAGGTGGGTGTTTGAGTGTTAAACAGATGTGACGCTCGCTGTAGCATTGCTGTTTATCCACAGGATCAACTCCTCTTCCTCACCAAGTCCTGTCTGATCGGGAGTGTTTAGTTGTCTTGCTTGTTGAAGAGAAATAACGCACAGTATATTAAATAGCTCAGCCCTATGACCTTAGAAACTGCTGGAAGAAAAGAAAAGGGAAAATAAACTGACCTCCTTGGTGTTGAATCGACATTTCTCTCTCGTTATTATCTCCTCTCCATGCTACACTGGTATGTGACCTCACCTAGTCAAACCCTGATCTGATCTTGCGAGCTCAACAGCTTTCAGTTTAAAGCTGTAGACTTCTTCTCCATCCTGATCAAATTGTACCCACAGAAATAAACTCAATATACGCCCTTCAATGAATACTGCAAAAATTATGCCTTCGAAACCATAGTACTTCTAAATTACCACCGCTTTGAAGAAGCGATGCTGATGTTTTAGTAATTTAAAACAAATGCTGCGGCATTAATTCAAAGTAATATGGTATTTTGTGTTTTGTGGGTCTGGTGCAGTAGCTAGTTGCTGTCAGCTAAATCTATCCCACAATGCACCCAGGATGATTTTCACTATAATCGCATGCCATTTCCTGTGTTATTAAGAACATCAAAAAGTTTGAGAACGAGAAAAGGTCACAAGGCTCGTCCTTGTTAGCACAATTCATTCTTCCCTACTGTGAGGAACTAATTTTAAAGCACAGTCTTTTTAATGTTCCCAATGTTTTAGATCCTACTACTTCACGTGGGTGGGGTATTCCATGCATTTAAAACAGTGCTTCCTGCCTTCTGTTCTAAAACTTACTTTTACTCAGGTTTCATTTATGGCGCTAGTTCTTCCCTGTGTTAAATCTGAAGTAGTGTTGGATTGACCTCATCACCCAATTTAAAACACATAAGAACATAAAAACTTTAAAACACATAAGAACATAAGAACATAAAAGGGGCAGCCTTTAACCCAAAACAGCAGCGGTTTAAAACATAAGAACATAAGAACGCCATAAACGAGAGGAGGCCATTCAGCCCATCTTGCTCGCTTGGTTGTTAGTAGTTTATTGATCCCAGACTCTCATCAAGCAGCTTTGAAGGATCCCAGGGTGTCAGCTTCAACAACTGAGCTGCTTGTCCTCTAGTACGATTATCTATTTTCTGATAATATGATGCATATTAGTGCTCGATTCAATAAAAAATACAGTGCATAAAATATTTTCTTGTTACATGGTGACATTGTGTGTGTGTGTATATATATATATATATATATATATATATATATATATATATATATATATATATATATATATATATATATATATTATTAAAGTAAAAGTTGATTGCATAGTTTATAAAGTGGAGCTAACCACTTCAACTTACAATTTGCAAAATACTAATTGATTGACTACTAATGTATTAACTGAATTGTTAGACTGCCCAGTAACTTTGATTCTAGTATAGCAAGCAAATGTTTAAATTTGCAGAAGACACAAAATAGGAGGAGTGGTAAACACTGTTGCAGCAGCAAAGGTCATTCAAAATGATCCAGACAGCATTCAGAACTGAGCAGTCACATGGCAAACCATACATTTAATAGAGAAATGTGTAAGCTACTGCACGCGGGCAATAAAATGTGCATTATAAATACCTATATGGAGATACTGAAATTGAAGAAGGAATGTATAAAAATATCTAGGAGTTTATGTTGACTCAGAAATGTCTTCATCTAGACAATGTGGGGAAGCTATAAAAAAAGATGCCAATAAGATGCTCGGAGATGAATTGTAGTTACTGATGTAACTGGAAGTGGACCATATCTCTAACTTTAACTATTGTTTTGTTGTGATATTTTGATCTGTAGATGTGCCATCACTACATTATTTTCTTTAGGTCTTTTATATGTTAGAAATGTATAAAGAATGTATATTGATTTATGCTGGTTTCAGTTTATTTTATTTTTGTATGGCAGGAAGGGCCTTTTCTTGTAAAGCTCCTAAATTCTGGAATGCTCTGCTTTCTTCTGTCAGGGAAGCTGGGACTAATATTGTTTTTAAATCAAGATTGAAAATGTAGTTTTATGAAATAGCTTTATCTTAGTTTTTCAAAATGTTTCAATCAAACTGCATTTTCTTTTTATGTCACTTTTGTATTTCAGTTTTATTTCCTTTTTGTAGTTTTAATTGTTCATTTTCTTTTCATTGAAGCTGCTTGGGATCCTTGTGTTGAAAAGGAGCTGAATTGTATTGCATTGTGTTGTATTTGGTATGGACCTGGATCTTTGCAGGTGCTACACCAATTACCTGCATATATGTACGTCAATTTATTTTTTACATGAATAAAAGATCTAGAGAAATGCTTATCCGATGGGGTAAACCTGGGAAAGGACATTCTAACACCGAAGCATTTTTTTAAATGAGAAAAGCTACTTTATTTATGTAACTAGATTCCATTTCTTGTACAACACACAAGTTCTTTTCCCTGTCCGGCAACACAGTGTCAAATTCTGGCTTGTGAGGCTGGATTTAAAAAAATAATAATATAGAGGGATGGCTAAGAATTGTGTCACATGTGATACAGAATAGGGTTAAGCTGAAGTTTTTGCGAATATCGGCATTGTAGAATACTTTTTATATTTTTACACATACGCACTGTGATTCCTTTACATGGTTCGGTTCAGACGTATTGCCAGTTGAGTGAAAGAGAAAAGTGCAATCTTGCATAAATATGCTCTGGGAGATGATTAGGACTGAATGGACAAAAACAGACAGCGATGCACAGCTAAAGTCAAGTGACAGAATGCATGCAGTATGTGCAGCTGTGCTTGATGAGAAAAGTTTGCACTAGAATGCCAGCAAGACATTACCTCTGTTGCATTTCCCTTTGAGAAGGTTTAATACATTTTCATAGAAATCAATAGTTTACGTCGATTCTTCTTTTCTTCGTTGTATATCCTGGTGTCCCCGTCATTTTGACCGCCATACTGCAAACCTTTTTAAAGGGCTTATGTATCATTAGAGACACATATTCCCAAGTTCAAAGCATTCTCTCTTAGACACAAAAGTAAACTAGTCTGGTCACCGCAGCACCAAAAGGGACATTGAGGTCCTGGAAAGAGTTTCAGCGAAAAGCAACCAGACTAATCTCAGGACTTAAAGGACTGAGCTACGAAGATAAGGCTGGAATAACTGATACAGCTTGGAATATGAGGGGGAAGATGATTGAAGTCATGCAGCAGTGTGGGCGGAGTGTCCCGCCTATTATTATTATTTGTTATTGTTTATGGCGCGATAATAGCGCCCGCCTTTTATATTTTAAAACCCTGAGGATGCATGACTGATCAGCTACTGATTATTTAACTAGCTGACAGTCATGTATCCTTACTAAACGCTGGCAGATCTGCCGAGGGTAACAGATAATTAACAGCTAGTTAACCCTCGCCAGAGTATAAGAACCTGCAGCAGTCCGTTCTGCGTTGGTTGGTGTACAGAGAGGAAAAATGGAGAACACGGAGAGCGAGCAAAACACAGCATAAACGTGCTGGTTTAGCCAGCACGCCACTTACTTGTTTGTCTGTTTATCGCTTGGCCTCGTGCCTCCACCAGCAGAGGGTGAATACCTGCTGGTTCCGCCAACCGCCGTGGGAGAACAGCTTGCCGCTCCCAGCTCCACCAGCAGAGGGTGAATGCCTGCTGGTTCCGCCAACCCCGTGGGAGGACTGCTTGCCCCTCCCACCTCCACCAGCAGAGGGTGAATACCTGCTGGTTCCATCTCCACCTCCACCAGCAGAGGGTGAATACCTGCTGGTTCCACATCCACCATCATGGGAAGAACTGCTCCTGCCCTGCCTCGCACCGCCCAAGGATGCCTGCCTCGCTTCGCCCAAGGATGCCTGCCTCGCTTCGCCCAAGGATGCCTGCCTCGCTTCGCCCAAGGATGCCTGCCTCACTTCGCCCAAGGATGCCTGCCTCGCCGCCCAAGAAGGCCTGTCTCGCATCGCCTGGGCTGCCTGTTGCTCCGCACGCCTGGGGCTGCCTGTTGCCCCGCACGCCTGGGCTGCCTGTTGCCCGCGCACGCCTGGGGCTGCCTGTTGCCCCGCACGCCTGGGCTGCCTGTTGCTCCGCATCGCCTGGAGAGCCACCAGTTATAGGGCACGAGGGAGAAGTGGAGCTCCCGCTGCCGCCTCCATGGCCAGGGGCTCCTCCCGAGTTCGCCTCCGGAGGGTCCGCTACTGCTGCTGCTGCCGCCGCCCCGGGGTCCGCTGCTGCTGCCGCCTCCCGAGGGTCCGCTGCTGCTGCCATCGCCTCCCGAGGGTCCTGTTTTGCTTGGGGTCGCTACCAGTCCTGCCATACGGCAGGAAATACTGTGGCTGGAGCCCCATGAACGGGAGCTGCCGGCCACGGAAAAGGGGAGGTCAGGAGACCAGCTCCCCAGCCGCACTTTCGCTGGGCAGGAAATACTGTGGCTGGAGCCCCATGAAGGGAGCTGCCGCCACGGAAAAGGGGGAGGTCAGGAGACCAGCTCCCCAGCCGCACTTTCGCGGCAGGAAATATTGTGGCTGGAGCCCCATGAAGGGCAGCTGCCGGCCACGAAGAAGGGGAGGAGGTCAGAAGACCAGCTCCCCAGCCGCACTTTCGCGGGCAGGAATACTGTGGCTGGAGCCCCATGAAGGGCAGCTGCCAGCCATGAAGAAGGGGGAGGTCAGGAGACCAGCTCCCCCGCAGCAATTTCGCTGCAGGAGAGAGGATGGCCGGAGCCCCACGGAGGGAGCTGCCGCCATGAAGAAGGGGGGCAGGTCTGGAGACCACCCCAAAAATTTTTGGCCAGAGGAGCCGGCCTGTGCGCTGGCCATTGGAACGCTTACGGCTGTTTGGGTGGGAGGAGGACATCCCACCGTGGCCGCCACCTTTGGCCCGTTGCTGCCCTGTTCCCGCGCCGGGACTGCTAGCCGGGACTTTAGGGAATAAGGGGGAGGTGGCGAAAGGCATGTGTGCTGCGCACAGGGGGCATGTGTGGCGGAGTGTCCCGCCCTATTATTATTATTTGTATTATTGTTTGCGGCGCGGATAACAGCGCCAGCCTTTTATATTTTAAAACTCCGTGAGGATGCATGACTGATCAGCTACTGATTATTTAACTAGCTGACAGTCATGCATCCTTACCAAACGCTGCAGACTGTGGCCGAGGGGTAATAAGATAATTAACAGCTAGTTAACCCTCGGCCAGAGTATAAGAACCTGCAGCAGTCCGTTTCTGCTGGTTGGGTGTACAGAGAGGAAAGTACGGGAGAACACGGAGAGCGAGCAAAAACAATTGCTAAAACGTGCTGGTTTAGCCAGCACGCCACTTACTTGTTTGTCTGTTTATTCGCTTGGCCCTCGTGCCCTTTGGTTTGTGTTTTGTTGTTTTGTTTAAATATTTTGTTTTGTTTAATTATTAATAAATCCAGCTGAGTGCCGTTGCACTCAGTTTCACCCGCCCATCCATTGTTTGACTCAGTTACTTCCTGGTCCGTGACGTCACCACTGCAAGCCAGACTGTCACAAGCAGTTAAAATTAAGCAATACTTACAGAAACCAGGACCCGAGGACGTCGTTGGAAATGAAGTGGTCTTAAGACAGGGAAGGAGACCCTTCTTTGCATGTGTTAGGAGGGGATGGAATGGATTACCTTGTCATGGTGCTGAGGCTGAATCATTGGGATCTTTTCTAGCCCAACTTAACAACATTGTAAGATTGCTGCTAGGAATTGGACATAGATTGATGGTTCGAACAGTCTCTACTCCTACATTTTCTTTATATATATATATATAGGAGGCTGTGTGGTCCAGTGGTTAAAGAAAAGGGCTTGTAACCAGGAGGTCCCCGGTTCAAATCCTACCTCAGCCACTGACTAAGCGCTAAATATGAAATTTACATGAAAAAAATTCTGAACGAGAGGAGTCTATGAGGTCTCAAGTTGGAGGCTGTGTGGTCCAGTGGTAAAAGAAACAGGCTTTTAACCAGGAGGTCCCCGGTTCAAATCCCACCTCCGCCACTGACTCACTGTGTGACCCTGAGCAAGTCACTTCATCTCCTTGTGCTCCGTCTTTCAGGTGAGACGTAATTGTAAGTGACTCTGCAGCTGATGCATAGTTCACACACCCTAGTCTCTGTAAGTCACCTTGGATAAAGGCGTCTGCTAAATAAACAAATAATAATAATAATACAGTACTTGTTCAAAGAGCTGTTTAGTACATCGCACGCAAAAATGCTACAAAGGACAGAGGCTACGAATTCGCAGTATTTAAGAACACATAAGAAATATTAGTAATAGAGACCGATATCTGTTAACACACTGGGATAAATCATCTCCGTTTGGAAATGAAGCTTTAGGATAGTGTGACACTTCTCAGGTCATAACCCCCTGTCATTAACCAATCAGCTGCTTCCCCTTGTTGACTAACACTTTTTACCCAGAAGACGCTTTGGTGCCCTGGTGAAATCACCTAGGAAATGCAAGCGAGTGAAGCTAGTCTCTGTAAGCTGCCTTGGAAAAAGGCGTCTGCTAAATAAACAAGTAATAATAATAATAATATACATTAAAACACCCATGTCATGTTTAATTAACTATAAACTTGATAATTAAGAAAACACTGACATCTAGTGGAGACAATTAAAATGGCATTTAGCCACTGTCTTCCTCAATTCCTGGGGAATTATTTTCCACAACAGGCCTGTTTGTGTACTAGTCTAAGAGATCAGTACTGGTGTCAGGGAAGGCTTAATCAATAAGCACAAATGTTTTATGTATCTATTATAAATAACAGAACATGGATACTGGAGTATTAGTATTTTATTAAACGATTCAGGTATAATTACATACAGTTTCTTGCTATAGTAAAAGGCCCACACTGACAGAACATACTATTCAACCCTATACGAGAGGGGTGGGTTAAGCAAGGATACACAAGCTGGGGATAATATAGGGCAGCCAAACCCAACGTTGCCAGGGCAACAACTGTATTCTAGTCAAATATCGAAAATAACCCAGTGATACAGAGCAGGTTTAGAAAGGAAATAGATTTTTTTTTTTTTTCCAGAAAATTAAAATGACAGTTTTACAAATGATGTGATGAATCAGATCTCTCAATTTACCCAGAGAGACTGAAATTGTCCCCACCCCTTCAATGGCCTCTTTCCTTATATTTGCCAATCAGCTGCTTGCCTCGTTGACTGATATGCTCTCAGCCAGTAACATGGTTTTACGTCGAAGACGCTGTTGTGTATCAGATATCGTGTTTTAAATAAAAGTACATGTTTACAATAACATGCATACTTTTCAAAAGTGCACTTTTGAGATAGATAAAGGTGACAAGATCTCTGGAATTATTTTGCTTGGTACAATAGCTTTACACAGATATATGACACTGCTGTATTCTCATTAGCTGAAAACAGTTATTCACGTTTCATCAGGGGAGACTATTTCAAGGTCTTCTACAGTACAGAATAATGGATAGAGTGTGTCAGTAAAAGTGCCTGTGATAGTGTGGATGTTTGATCTAGTCTTCACATTGTAAAATGAGACAAACCCTTCCTTAAAATCCACAAACACACCCCACCTCACGTGCTCTCTGTAGCATGACCAGAAACCACAATAGTTGTTTATATCAAACACCCACTTCTTTGGAGCAGATTTGCTGGTGACTCCCAATATCCAGTTACGACTGTGCTTCACTTTCACCTCCCAGTAGTGTCTCCCTGAGGTGAACGCCTCCCTGCCCTTGACACAGGAGGAGCTATAGTGAACATCTGCATGGCCCGGGTGATGCACCACTTTTTTCCGACTCAGGATGAGTTGTGAGTGTGATCTAGTGTGGGAGTCCAGAGTCAAATCAACTGTGGAAGAGATGAAACGATAACAGCGAGCACCGTGGAATTTCTTTGCTTTAGTCTGACTTGTATGTCCACCACCTCCATGTTCGTTTAGTTCAACCTTGCTTATTACTGAAAACAAATGTTCATTATTCACCTAGTCAACGTCATGTGCTGTGCTGCATTCCTGGACTTGAAATGCATAAGTTCAACTTTTTGACTATTTTTTAAAATTGTTAACTGCTGAATCTTTTTGTTCTACTGTAGCTACTATAAAAGGGGTGGGCGGTCTACTGATGGAGGTTGTGTTTGCAAATGCCAACCCGCTGCGTAGATTAATTATTTACTGCCAAATAAATACATACGCAACCACTGAGCTACCAGCAAAGGTATTGCTCACGGTGGTGGCGTATCTTCAGAGGGGCTTCAGGTAAATCCCAACACTGCTAAAAACACTAAGAGTGAGTCATGCAAAATAGGGATCAAAACTGCAAAACAAAATAAGAAGACAGCCTGTGCATGCACTACATCTGCAACTATAAAGTCTCCCACACCAACAAACTGCAAGCTTGACACACACTATCACTATACAATAGCGAGAACTACTCCAGCAGAACTAAACAGCCACATTCTGTTCTTAAGAAGTTGTTGCATTGGTTTGCCTGTTTTGAGACATATAAGAGAAGCCACATTGTTGGTACTATTCTGCATTTGACAAAGCAACTTTACACAAAGTCTTTGTTGATTGTTTCCGAAGATCATTTTTAGAACAGACCTCAAATGATCCACAGAAGCAAGGCAACAGAGACAACTGAATATGGAAAGCAAAGCTAGAAAGGGTAGGAAAACAGCAAACTGATTAGTAAATAAAACAGTACCTGATGCAGCACGAATCCACTTCCAGACTACAAGAAAGAAAAAGTCTTTTGTTTTATACTGTAAAAAAAAAATTACAAAAATAATTACAAAAAACTAAGGCTGTAATGGTGTCTTCAGTTTGATTTCTTTATTTTTGAATACTTTCCAATTTAAAATGTTCTACTATATTCCCTCACTGCAGCAAACTCCTCACAACAGAACACAAGATCCTCTGATCCCAATCCTCCCTTTACACCCAGGACATACTAGGGGGGGACAGTGCAACACTCCTCTGGAATCCCCAGCAGAGATTGCCACTTTGCACAGTTAGTAGATGAAACAGCATTCCTCGGACTGCTTGACTCAAGTGCTGTGGGACCTCCGCTCAAGTATTTTTAATCTTTAATCATACACTAGGTTGCTCTTTCTTGGCGCTAACAGAGGTTTTTAGTGCAATTCTCTTAATTCTTCAAAACATTTCATTTATGTTAGATTTATATACCTGATCATATAGCAATACCATCTCTTTATCTGAGGGCAATGCAGCCCGGAGATGTCATCCTTGATCCGAACAATGCAAAGCTAAAGTAAAATGATTCTTCAATTGTCCCTGATGTGACATCTGACGCATTTTGACCCAAGCTATGATGTTAATGGACCCAGACTGACACTGGCCTCTTCCCTGCCAGTCGTATCACACTTAGACCAGGCATGATCACACTTTAGAAGAGTACGATGACATCATAATTCTAGTAAAAGAAATTCCATTCTGCGTTACCTGCACTTGGGACTTCTCCTTCTTTTCCTGGGGGGGAAGATAAGGTTTTAAGTTTTCTACTCCAAACCATTTCTATATTTTTTCCATTTTTTTAGGTATTAAAATGCAACTTTGAAGCCCTTATATTTGCATGGCTTACAATACTATAAGTAAAATACTATACATTATTAGGATCTAAACTGGGTCTAATCCAATTCCGCCACAGTTTGAATCATTAAAAGGGGGTGAAACAGACATTGGTAACGCTGTATGTGACTCGGGGCTGATTGGGGCTCTACTGCTCAGGAATGAAGGATTTATTCATGTTGCTACTTTCAGTTTTTGTTGTGGTTTTCTGCATGATTGGTGACAGAAAACCTCTTTATCGTAGCATCTTACAGTTTGATTTGTAAGCGATTAGACTAGCATCCTAATTCTTACTGATGGACTGAAGCCCAGTTCAATTTCAATTTCGATCATCATTAAACAGTTTTAAAACATTTCAAACAGCACGTTCACAAAATAGAGCACCAGACATTATAAAATACATCACTTATTAATTTTCTATTTGACCTATTCGATTGTTTTTACCTGCTACTGTACACACTAAAATCAAGACTAAGGGTTAGCCGAACAGGCTATTAAACAGGTAAGCAATGTAAAATGACGAAGAAAATGTGGTGAAGAAAGATCACACTTACTTGATAGTTCAGCAAGTGCAGTGTGGGCTAAAATTGAAACAAGATATTGAAGAAAGATATAATTTACCCATTCAATAAAATGCAGCTTTCCTTTGAGGAATTCCCCCCCAAACTCTACACCTCACAACAAGTTATATTATAAACCTACAGCAGTGTGCACATGTATCTGAACACCTCAAGATTTGTCATTTATATCCTTTATATATCTACCTCACTGAGATGGATTTACCAGTGAGCAGGAGGATGATGGGAAATGTAGTTCTGAGAGGTCCATGCGGGTACATGGGAAGCCATCTTGAGGCAGGGAATGCAATTTTAAAAAGTTTTTAAAAATTGGTCAAAATGTTAAAAAAAAAAAAATTAAACAATACACACACCTTACGTAAACAGTTGTAGCAACACGTGGGAAAATGTAACACAATAAAATAAAAAGCATTAACTTAATCACATATCTTCCACGGTCTCCTTTCTATCTGAAACCAAACACACAAGTATTCTTGTTTTTCAATAAACATGAATATTTACCTGTCTCTAGTTGCATTGTTGTATGGTTTGAGATTCTGTAAGCTTAAAAAGAAAGAACAAAACACACGAGAAGCAATTAATGTCATTTTGCTGTGAATTTAACGGCAAGATGTTGAGGTGATGCACAGGGCCCTGTTCTTTCATTGCTGGGTTAATCAACGATGTTTTCATTTTCAAAGTCTGGTTTTAAGGGTACAGTACGGTTTGATATTTATCAATTATTTTATTGGACTCGTGACAGAATCCAGCGGTTATTACCTCTCTCCAGTTGATGCTTCTTCTCAGTGAAACTGTTGTAACCTTAAACAAAATCATAGAAAAAAAATCATGTGAAAAACAGGGACATATCGAGGTTTTGTCAGAATTGGGCCTACTAGCTGAATCAGTGCTTGAGTGAGGTGCAGATCAGCTGGTATCTGACACAGCACCTTATTATATACACATATAAAATGTATTTTTGTTTACGACTGTAAGTCGCCCTGGATAAGGGCGTCTGCTAAGAAATAAATAATAATAATAATAATAATAATAATATTAATACATTTTCATAATATGTAGCTGACTGAGAGCTGCTTTATAGTTTACAGTATTCCTATTGCTTTGCAGTGTCTTAATGTCTCACTCAGAAACCGATTTTCGATTCTAAAAATGGTAGAATTTATGCTTGTGACCCTTGCGTGTTAATTTTCTTCATTTGTTTATAAATGGAATCACTTAGGGCTCTGTAAATCTACCTTTAAAATGCATACCTCAAGTGACATAAAATGAGTGGTGTTTATGAAGCCACTGAGAGGTAAGTGCGTGGATTAGTACCACTCAAAGTGTAATCTATTACTATTATTACTATAATCGATTACTCACACTTAACATTTAAGCCCCTGAATGCGGGTATTGCCTGGAAGCATGCGAGGGACAGCAAGCACATCACTGCCAGGTAAAGTGAAGCCTTCTTATAGAAACGCAAGTTACGTCTTAAATCTGAAAAAGAAGACACAATCCCATTATAAACGACATTATATATATATATATATATATATATATATATATATATATATATATATATATATATATATATCTCAAAAACAAATCAATATTATACAAAATGTACGTGAAGTAGTGTGTAATCATTGACATGGCCAGAGGCTAAAACAATGTGTTCATCTGAGGCAGTGTGGTCCTGTGGTTAAAGTCCAGGGCTTGTAACCAGAAGGGTCACGGGTTCAAATCACACCTCTGCCACTGACTGACTCACTGTGTGACCCTGAGCAAGTCATTTAACCTCCTTGTGCTCCGTCCTGCGGATGAGATGTTACATCAATGTCCTAAGTGACTCTGCATATAAGGCACAGTTCACAGCCTACCTCTGTAAAGCGCTTTGTGATGGTGGTCCACTATGAAAGGCGCTATATAAAAATAAAGATATATATATATATACAGTACTGTGCAAAAGTTTTAGGCAGGTGTGAAAAAATACTGTAAAGTAAGAATGCTTTCAAAAATAGACATGTTAATAGATTATATTTATCAATTAACTAAATGCAAAGTGAGTGAACAGAAGAAAAATCTCAATCAAATCCATATTTGGTGTGACCACCCTTTGCCTTCAAAACAGCATCAAGCATCAATTCTTCTAGGTACACTTGCACACAGTTTTTGAAGGAACTCGGCAGGTAGGTTGGCCCAAACATCTTGGAGAACTAACCACAGTTCTTCTGTGGATTTAGGCAGCCTCAGTTGCTTCTCTCTCTTCATGTAATCCCAGACAGACTTCGATGATGTTGAGATCAGGGGCTCTGTGGGGCCATACCATCACTTCCAGGACTCCTTGTTCTTCTTTACGCTGAAGATAGTTCTTAATGACTTTCGCTGTATGTTTGGGGTCGTTGTCATGCTGCAGAATAAATTTGGGGCCAATCGGATGCCTCCCTGATGGTATTGCATGATGGATAAGTATCTGCCTGTACTTCTCAGCATTGAGGAGACCATTAATTCTGACCAAATCCCCAACTCCATTTGCAGAAATGCAGCCCCAAACTTGCAAGGAACTACCACCATGCTTCACTGTTGCCTGCAGACACTCATTTGTGTTCGCTCTCCAGCCCTTGGCGAACAAACTGCCTTCTGCTACAGCCAAATATTTCAAATTTTGACTCATCAGTCCAGAGCACCTGCTGCCATTTTTCTGCACCCCAGTTCCTGTGTTTTCGTGCAGAGTTGAGTCGCTTGGCCTTGTTTCCACGTCGGAGGTATGGCTTTTGGCCGCAAGTCTTCCATGAAGGCCACTTCTGACCAGACTTCTCGGACAGTAGATTGGTGTACCAGGGTCCCACTGTTTTCTGCCAGTTCTGAGCTGATGGCACTGCTGGACATCTTCCGATTCGAAGGAAGTAAGCATGATGTGTCTTTCATCTGCTGCAGTAAGTTTCCTTGGCCGACCACTGCGTCTCGGTCCTCAACGTTGCCCGTTTCTTTGTGCTTCTTCAAAAGAGCTTGGACAGCACATCTGGAAACCCCTGTCTGCCTTGAAATTTCTGCCTGGGAAAGACCTTGCTGATGCAGTATAACTACCTTGTGTCTTGTTGCTGTGCTCAGTCTTGCCATGGTGTATGACTTTTGACAGTAAACTGTCTTCAGCAACCTCACCTTGTTAGCTGAGTTTGGCTGTTCCTCACCCAGTTTTATTCCTCCTACACAGCTGTTTCTGTTTCAGTTAATGATTGTGTTTCAACCTACATATTGAATTGATGATCATTAGCACCTGTTTGGTATAATTGTTTAATCATACACCTGACTATATGCCTACAAAATCCCTGACTTTGTGCAAGTGTACCTAGAAGAATTGATGCTGTTTTGAAGGCAAAGGGTGGTCACACCAAATATGGATTTGATTTAGATTTTTCTTCTGTTCACTCACTTTGCATTTAGTTAATTGATAAATATAAACTATTAACATGTCTATTTTTGAAAGCATTCTTACTTTACAGCATTTTTTCACACCTGCCTAAAACTTTTGCACAGTACTGTATATATATATATATATATATATATATATATATATATATATATATATATATATATATATATATATATATATATATATATATATATATATATATATATATATATATATATATATATATATATATATATATATATATATATATATATATATATAACAAGATCAGTGTGTGGGTTGTGTAAAAAAGTGTGTCATTATCAGTATATGATCGCATGTCCACTCCATTCATTGATGGGATCTTAATTCAAGTTGCCAAATTCTGTCATTTTAAATTAATCAATGTTGTTTTGTTTTTTTTCTTTTATTGATTCAAAATGTCATTTTTATAATTTAGGGCAGACTAATCATTGTCCCAAAAATTCGAGGAGTAAGGGGACCCCGAACCCCCACGATCAAACTCGACTGAAAGAATCATAGAATACAGTTTGTACCGTGAAGCCTATATCCTTATCAGCGGAAATCAAAAAGTCACATGACCGCAGTACGGCAGCCATCTTAGGTTAGAGGTCAAAAGGCTGTCTATTTGTATGACATTTTATCTTTTGTGCATCCAACTGTTTTTGTTTTTTTTGTTCATGTTTTGGTTCTTTTGGTTCTAAAACAAATCTTTCTCAATGAATTAGGTTGAAGAGATTTTACTTCAACTCTGCAGGCGGTCGCTCAAGCCTGGTGCTGTGGGTAGCCAGGAGCAATAACACAGAAGACCAATGGCACCAATTCCCACCTATGTTAATTTAATAAATGTTTGGGTACAGACTTGACTTCTTTTTTGTCATTGGTAGGTACCCATGATAGATGCTACTTAAGGCTAATGTACAATGAATTGAATCTTATTGCTAAGGGACAGAAATGTACTGCATATATGTGCAGAAAACACCGTCACATATGAACTGTGAAAGAAAAACACTCACCTGCATATGTTTGAATCTTTCCCCGATCTGAAAGAAATCATACAGGGATTGAATTACAATGTCGTACAAAATGGCAGCTGATGTCTGATAAATGTTTGGTGTTTTCCAGAGAAGATTAATCCCAGGGCTTAAAGGACTGAGTCACGAGGACTGACTGAAAGAACTGATTCTTTTTATCCTAGAACCATTAAGAATGAGTGGGGATGTGACTGAAGTCTTTAAAATCTTAAAAGGAGTTGATATACAGTAGTTATTCCAAACCAAATGACTTTGCTATGAATTTGTACATAACACAGATACATATAGATATGTTATATATTGATTTTGTTGAGGGAACATGATTGAAAATTCTTAAAAGTTGACAAACTCTAAGGGCAGCACAGAAACCAGGACCTGAGGACACAGTTAGAAATGAAGTGGAGAGAGACTGAGGACAGAGTGAAGGGGACACTTCTTCACACAGAGAGCGGTGAGGGGATGGAACGGGCTGCCTAGTCATGTTGTTGAGGCCGAATCACTTGGATCCTTTAAGACCCAACTTGACAAAGTTCTGAGATCAATCAACTACAGGGAATAAGAATGGGCTTAGATAAGCCGAATGGCCTCCTCTCGTTCGCAAATTTTCTGATGTTCTTATCAAAAAAATTAAAAAAACGCGATAACAAGTTACTGCTACTTGCTATTTAAAATACAAAATTAGCAATGAGCACTATCAATCATTGCAAACATCATAAAAACATAAAGGAAAGAATAAATAAAATCATATTGATGATACTTATCTTTTAGGTCTAAAGCTGAAGGAACACAAAGCCACTGTGGCTTGGAACTTGTTTTCAGGAGACTCGGTTTCAGGTCACTGCGCGGCACACCAGGGGAGACTTGGAGTTGGATACAGCAAACCTCAGACTAGGTCTCCTGAAACCAGGTTTCAAGCCACTGCTGAAAAAAAAAAGTGGCTTTGTGTTCCCTCGACTTAAGGAATAGATTTTTTTTACTCACCTTTTTTTAATCTTCTTTCTGCATCTCTCAAGAAATCCTCAAGATTACCTTTAATCTCAGAAACGTCTTTCCTCACATCCTGAAAATGCATGTCTGCACTAACAGTGACCTCGGGTACAGTGGCAGCATTCGGGAGGGTGCAGTAAGAGGAGAAATTCTACAATGAGAAAGCATGGCACTGAGAACAATGGGTTTGGAGACCAATGTTAATAATGAACTTCATGTGATCTTGACCTGCTGGGAGCCCAAGTCTCTCTTTACTACCCGGTTATCACTTATAAATTGTAGAATTTACAATAAACACGGTGGCATTTATCCCACAGCGTAGAATGCATGTATGCTTGCAATCAACTGAATCTGAGATGATTTATTTGTAATCTAATCGTTATCAGAGGTCGATAGACTATTAGCTAACCACTCTGCTGTACTACAGAACGCTACCTGTAGGAAATGGATGTGATCCTCAGATTGCTTCAGCTGTTCTAACACATTGTTTCTCCACTCCAGCGCAGCAATCTCCTGCTCCAGTTGTTGAATCGGCCCTTCGGCCGGTCTCCTTGCAGCATTCTGCTCTCCTCTGATCTTTCCGAGAAGCTCGGCTCGGATTCTCTCAGTGGAATTGATCAGCTCATCAAAAATCTTGTTGCTTGCCTCAGTTTCTCTCTGCGCACGGTCCTGATTAGGAGGGGAAGCAACAAGAAAAAGATATGTCATAAGATATGTATTGCCATATACAATACTCCCACATGATCATGCAATTCCAATATTTCACAGAAAACCTGTAAACGATATGCAGTTTATTATGCAATGGGCAGTGTTGTACACTGCTGTTGCAGATTCTGTCCTGTTACATTTAACTTAACAGTTTAAATGTCTTTATTTTATCCACTTGCATTCTGCATCCATTATACCCAACACTCTTCAGTTACAGCAATATTAAAATGTTAAACTTTGTTCTTGGGATTGATGTAAACTTGAATTTCAGTCCCAGCTAACAACAAGTACCTCAGGAGCGCAACCTGCTTATAGGAAATCAGAACAGCTGCCAGACTGCTTTCTCACACTCGTCTTTCTCAACCTATTACTCCAGGGCTGGGATCCTTACACTGGTTACCAGGGAGTTACCAAATTGGTTTTAAAGTCGCTGTATATTAAAGTGAATGTTTTCACGGAGAGTTAGTTAAAAACTGCTGACATTACAGTGTATACTCACATCGACTTTCCCCACAACCACATTCAGGCTTGCCAGCTTCTCCCGACTCTCCTGGAGTCGCGTTTTTATTCTTCTTTGCATCTCCTCCATCATGTTCTGTGTAGAGACACAGCAACAATTAATGTTCTGCAAATCCATTGTTATCACTGGAGAACCTTTGATATACAGTACATCCCTGCTGGGTATATCGATCACATAGGCACAAGGTATCCTTCTCAGAAACCTGATTCTATATCCATCTTAAACATCAATATTTGGGGTATTATTTAAATTAAACATGTCAATAGCATACAGCAGTGTGCACATTTATTACAACACATCAAGATTTGTCATTCGTGTGAAAATGTTAGACCACTTTTGTTCTTTAACTTCTAAAGAAATCTCATGCATTTTAACGTGTGGCTCTGTGTTCTGTTTCTCTGACTATTTTAACTTCAGTGCATGTGTGGCCTCTTAAAGTCAATTAAATTAGACAATCACTCACTTTGACAGTTTTCCAAGATTCAGTTCCAGTGGTTTGATTTGATATGCACAACAAATCAAAACTACAGAAGCAACGGGATGTTGCTTTGCAATAAACGTGCAGATGACTGTACGTCACCTAATTACCTTGCACACTGAAAATATCCATTTACAGCCTGGAGTAAACCATTTGTAAAACCGTCCCTGTAAATCTCACCTGTTTTTCTTTTCTCTCGCTCTTTGCTGTTACAAGATCATGACCCTTGTGCTCTTCATCGATACAGAAATGACAAATAAGCTTCTGGTCAGTTCGGCAATATATATCCAAGAGTTGTTGGTGCAAGTCGCAAACCTTCCCTTCAAAGTCTTCAACTGGATCCAGTAGTGTGTGTCTCTTAAAAGTGGGTTTTTCACAGTGAGGCTTGATGTGCTTCTCACAGTAAGACGCCAGGCACTGCAAACAGGATTTGACAGCTTTTAGCTTTCTCCCGAGGCAGAAGCTGCACAGGACATCCCCAGGCTGGGCATCATATTCTTCAGTACTGCTGTTTCTGAACTGCTCTGCAATTTCGGCTAAGGATCTGTTAATGTTGAGATTCGGCCTGCTGTGAAACTCATCCTTACACAGAGGGCAAGTGTAAACCCCAGAATCCCAGTGATTCTCGATGCAATTCTTACAGTAGCTGTGACCACACGGAGTGGAGACTGGGCTGGTGAATATATCCAGGCATATTGAACATGTAACTTGGTTTTCATGGATGAGACTACTTGCTTCAACCATGATGAACGGAGAGGAACAGCTGGAAGACAAAATGACAAGAGAAACTGTGCAATCTTGATACGATCCGTTAACAATTGTTGCTTTTTGTTTCCATTATTGTAGCACAGTCCCGTTTTCAGCTCGCTTTTAGCTAATTGAATTATGGTAAAACAGTTGTAAGAAATAATAGACTTTTTCTGATAAACATGCACTGCATGATAACCTACCACATATTTGCAGAACATCCAGCGGCGGTGTACACATTGGTCTGTTCCAGTTAAATTGCACAGGCTTGTGTTGTTTCATCATCTGTTTGTTCTTTTCCATTATGCAAGCCTTGCTTGTGTCCCTTTTTATTATTATTTGTTTATTTAACAGACGCCTTTATCCAAGGCGACTTACAGAGACCATAATCCTTCTCTGATACAATTGTGTACTTACATATATCGTGCAAAAAGATGTACACATTAAGTTCATCGTAACTCTGCATAATAACATTGTAATTAAGTACTCTTGTATTCATTATTATTATTTGTTTATTTAGCAGACGCCTTTATCCAAGGCGACTTACAGATACTAGGGTGTGTGAACTATGCATCAGCTACAGAGTCACTTACAACTACGTCTCACCCGAAAGACGGAGCACAAGGAGGTTAAGTGACTTGCTCAGGGTCACACAATGAGTCAGTGGCTGAGGTGGGATTTGAACCAGGGACCTCCTGGTTACAAGCCCTTTTCTTTAACCACTGGACCACACGGCCTCCTTAGGACATACTTAGACAGCATTATTATTATTATTTATTTCGTAGCAGACGCCCTTATCCAGGGCAACTTACAATTTTTACAAGATATCAATTACAATAAAATACAATTAACCCTTTATACATTTGGGTTTTTATACTGGAGCAATCTAGGTAAAGTACCTTGCTCAAGGGTACAGCAGCAGTCTCCTCCACCTGGGATTGAACCCACCAAGACAGTTTTGTCAAAGTGTATTTTTACAAGACCAAGAAATTTATTTAGTCAAGAGCCCTAGCCACTACTCCACACTGCTGCCCTGTATTACAACACTGTCAATACACCTTACCTTTCCTTGTTGAAAGAAAGTGGGAGAAAGTTCTCAAAATCTGCAAACACTTGTGCATCTTGTGGCAATGCTGGTGCTGTAGGCAGGGTATGGGATGTTACCGCTGGTTCAGAGATGGGGTGTGCTACAGGGCAGGGGGGTGAGGAGAAATCTGGAACTGACACAAGTTCTGTGTTGGATGAAGGCGGCCATGTGTGTGACAGTGGAGAAGCAGGCTGTGTTTGTGCAGAATGTGCTGCACTCAATGTGCTTCCAAGGGTTACTGAAACAGCTGGAGGTGCAGTTTCAGCAAGATTATTCACTAAAGAGAATGAGAAGACAAAACAGTCACACTTTTAAATAAACACTGCTTTTTTGTTTTAAATACATTGTATTCAGTCATTTGAAAACATGAAATAGAAATGATTCACTTACCAGCGAACAAAGAATGATTTTTTCGTTTCCTTGGAGGCATTTCTCTGAAAAAAAAAAAAAATGACCATGAAATGATGTTACTGGTGAACATCACATAAATGCCTCTGGCATAAAGTCAAATTTAGTGAAAAATACAAGATAAGGCTTTCTATACATTCGAAAGCAGTGTGGAGTAGTGGTTAGGGCTCTGGACTCTTGACCGGAGGGTTGTGGGTTCAATTCCAGGTGGGGGACACTGCTGCTGTACCCTTGAGCAAGGTACTTTACCTAGATTGCTCCAGTAAAAACCCAACTGTATAAATGGGTAATTGTATGTAAAAATAATGTGATATCTTGTAAGAATTCTAAGTCGCCCTGGATATGGGCGTCTGCTAAGAAATAAATAATAATAATAGTTAAAAAGCAAGGTTTTTCATAAAATACAAGTACGTATTCCACCGTTTTACTAATTGTAGTCAGGAGAGAACTTTGCCTTCTTTGAAAACAGCCTCCGAGAGCCCACACCCTTCAGGGGGTCCCGCGCTCCCCCGGACTGCCGTGAGATTTAATGTGTTTGTTACGTGCGCACAAAACGCTCAGTCCAGGCAATTCCACTGCCAACCGTGGACGAAAGTTCTCAAAGGGCAGCACATAATTGGCCAAGCGTCGCCCGGGTGGGGAGGGCTTAGTTGGCCAGGGTGTCCTCGGCTCACCGCAGCACCAGCGACCCTTGTGGTTCTAGCCGGCGCCTGCGGGCTTGCCTTTTGCCTTTGGGCTACTCAGATCTGCCATCTTAGGTTTATTAATACAATGATGGTGTTAAGAGTGTATATATATATATATATATATATATATATATATATATATATATATATATATATATATATATATATATATATATATACATATATATATATATATACATATATATATATATATATATATATATATATATATATATATATATATATATATATATATAGTGACAAGGTCATCTGGCGTGTTTATTATTTGCAGAGTGCAAAAACCTGCTTCCCCAATATGTACAACAGCAGTCAGGATATTGAGCTGCTATCTCTTTAAAAGAATGTCCCAGGTAGGGTAATAACTTTCTAGTAGTCGAGTTACTCCTCCTCCCCCTTGTGGTAACCGCAGGTAGTGTTTCTTGTGACAGTTTTTAACTTGCACGCCTCCCAGTGGACCATCCAGGAACAGTGACTTCTTTCAGTCCCTCCAGGTAAGTATCTATAGGCACTGATTTAATTTCTAGTTGCAGATGTTAATGGTATCTTTCCTTCTTTCCACCACTTTCCTTGCCCAATAAAACGCTGCTCTACAGTCCAATCTTTGTCCTGTGATTTTTGTAATTTAATTTTCTTTTGGCGCAGTGCTACACAAACTAAACTCGCCTTAAACACACACACACACACACACACACACACACACACACACACACACACACACACACACAGTATTAACGTGAGGTTCAGAGTGGTACTGTACTCACACTGTTTGCGTTGATAATCCGAGTGGTGCTGTGCCCCTTCTGTTGCGCTGCAGCTCCTCGTACCCTCCGTGCAGATGTTTTTACATCAGTGTGTGAACCCGACCCACGCACTTTCTTTTGGGCTTATTGTAAAACCGCGCCCACGGTTGAAATGCCTCTCTTTTTTTCTGGTACTTCTTTAAGTGCCAGCTGCTACAAAAACGTTTTTTTTTTTCTTCTTCTTCTATTTCAAACAAAACAACAGACTTTTAGTTTTGAACGTACTTTCTGTTTCCAATTCTCAATCGGCTAAAGTAAAACTACAAAACCTTTTATTCAATTCGGTTTCTCATCGGAACGTTTCACTGCAACACATGCACTCTCTCCAGCACTTCTTGGTTCGCCCTATGCCATAGAAAGGTACCACGATTTTTTTTTTTCTTTCTGTCAGGACTTCAGGGCGCTTTTTCCACCTCACACAACGTTATTTGGTATAATTTAATTAAAAGGCTATTAATAATAAATGAATCATGGTTATAGCACCCGTTTTTAAGTACTGTATTCTGTAAATATTTCGTCTAATAGTTAAAAAGTGCAATGCTTATGGGGCTTGTTTCCAAAAGATATCGCCAGACATGACATACAAACCAATGGAATACCTTGTGTGTGTGTGTATGGCTGCGTTCGCATTAATCCTAAAGTCTGCGCCTGACGTCACGGGTTGCATAGACGGAGATAGTACAGCTTTGGGAGGTTTCCCAGCACAGTCGACTGAGCAAACATGGAGACCGACCTGATTGATTTTCTGATTACAGAAGACAACAGTTTGTTGGTCATTTCTTTAAGTTGAGCAAATTAAGTCAATGTAGGATGTGATTGATTTGTGTCTGCCTTTCTCCTGCCCTGTCAGCTTTGTTTAAACATTTTTTATGCAAAGTATGTTGACATCTAAATGCTACATTCATGTTTTATACAGTGCATTTTCAAACATACTCTGACAGTGTGTAACAGTTAAGTGTATTAGAATAAACTATGAGGGGCTAGTGTTTTCTTTTCTCCATTTGCTAGTGGAGAAAATGCGTTCAACAGCTGAATTGGGGTAAAACCTGTTTAGACTGCACTTGAAGATCTCTTGATCCCCTCCTGCTCTGTACTGGACTCTCCTGACCTCAGCATCACATTACTGGATGCTTGGCAGATGCACTATCCATTTACTGTTATGTAATTGTAGATCCTCTTGTTGCATCCTAATTCATACTCTATTTTAGTATTATTATTTGCACTTACTGTAAACTATACTGTATTTATATATTAATCTTGCATTGTAACCCTGTACTGCCCTGTAACACCTGTAAGTCGCCATGAATAATAATAATAATAATAATAATAATAATAATAATAATAATAATAATGTGAAAAGTGTTGACAGTCAGAATAACAGTCACAATGTCCCTTTGGTGCCGTGGTGACCAGAATTGGACACTTCAACCAATAACAAGAGAAAATGTGCCAATGAATAGCCTGCAGATCTTATGTTCTTATAATTTGCTGAAAAGGATCAGGGATTCGTTTAGGGATTTTGAAATCCTGTTTGAACAGTATAGTTAGCAGGGGTGTGTCCGCGTAGGAAAAGTAACAGATTGATGGCCATGACATACAGTGCCTATAGAAAGTCTACACTCTCACCTTTTGTTGCCTTATAGCCTGGAATTAAAATGCATTAAAATATTTTTTTATTATCCAATTATGATCTTTCAGTTTTGTATTTTTAATATGTAATCTTTTTCTCAATAAAAACTTTTTTCCCCTTAACAGTGTGGAGTAAGGTGTGTAGATAAGTGGAAAAAATCCTAATTTAAATGCATGAAACTCTGAAGCACTGACACAACAAAATGTGAAAAAAGTTCAAGGGGGTGTAGACTTTCTATAGGCACGGTATATCAGCAGCATGTTGAAGTAGTATAGGTTAGGAAGCGGCAATGATCTGCTTCATCACAATTTAGCTGTTCTTAGAATAATGTAAGCGTGACTGATAAATGGGAAGAGACATAGAAGTTTAGTTAGAGCACGTGAAACTACTGTACCAGCAGTAATATTTTCCATTAAGTGTGTCTAATTACTGTGTATTTACAGAGTAGTTACTTAGTAAATACATGTGCACTTACACATCATTACAATGTTATTATGCACAATGTGTTGATGTGTATTTTGTTTTTGCATGATATAACTCTAACCTTAAACCTAGTATGCATCAACAACTGCTGCTGCAGAGTCACTTCCAATAGGACCTCGTTTGTTTTATGTCTCATCCGAAGGACAGAGCACAAAGAGGTTAAAGGGTACATAAGGACCTTTTTATTTTATTGTGTTACATGTTCCCATGTGTTGCTACAACTGTTTACGTAAGGTGTGTGTATTGTTTTATTATTTGACCACTTTTTTAAACTTTTAAATTGCATTCCCTGCCTCAAGATGGCTTCCCATGTACCCGCATGGACCGCTCAGAACTACATTTCCCATCATCCTCCTGCTCACATATGCAACTGAGATGGATTTACCAGTGAGCAGGAGGATGATGGGAAATTCTTTCCCTGCTATTGTGGTTTCTGCACAAGAAACAAAGTGGCAAAAGACAGATTTTCATAAATATCATTACAGTATTTTACTTCTGCCTTTTTCTTAGATGTGCACGCAAGTGAAAGCTCACATCTAACTTAAATAAACTCTCCAAAATGTTTTAGAAAAGGGGGCATTGTACAAAGAAAAACACCTCACCGTTTTGGTTTTCGTTTATTATAGCCCTCATAACAAAAAATACTAGGATCACAACAAAACATTGTTCACTATGCTTAACATGTACCTTGCAAGTTGTGCCAGTGTTTGAAAAGCGTGAAGCACACCTGCATCTGTATCCCGATTCTGACTCGCTTACCAAATCTGAAGCAGCACTTTGATCCTGTTTTTTTATGTTATTGCTAATCCCTACTGTCCCACACGTCACTTGCCATTTTAGAAAATGTCATGCAAATTGTGATAAATCGATGAAAGGCAAAACACATTCTAATAATTATTTCTAATATCTATCAACTGTGTAATTTATGACAAACACTGACGTGGATTTTTGCCTTCAAATTTCATGTGCAGAAATGTTTGTTTTGAATATTTAGTAATAATAGTTTATCTGCCACACTAAAGAAAATAATTATTATTTCATAATAATGATAATTACTTTTAATTACAAAAAATAACATAATAATAATAATGATGAGAAATACTCCATACCGCTGTTTTCACATTGCACTGTTTTCTCTCGTTGATCAACGAATGAGCACTGACACAAAGCGAAATGGGTAAGACCACAGTAAAACTCCATAAAAACAGCGACAAAATCAAGATTGAAAAAGGAGTTCGTCAAGGAGATGCAATTTCCCCAAAGCTCTTCACAGCCACCCTAGAAGACATTTTCAAAACACTGAATTGGGAAAGTAAGGGGCTGAAGATCAATGGAGCCTACTTGAATCACCTACGATTTGCTGACGACATCCTCATATTTACAACTTGCCCAGAAGAATTACAAACAAAAATACAAGAACTACACGAGGCTAGCATCAAAGCGGGTTTGAAAATGAACCTGAAGAAGACTCAAGTCATGTTCAATAAATATATCACTCCGCAGGCAATTGAAGTCAATAACTACGTATATTTAGGACAGTTTCGGCAACAGTGAACCTAATGTACGAAATCAACAGAAGAACAAAAATGGGCTGGAGTGCCTTTGGAAGATTAAACGTGGTTCTGAAAGGGAAACTACCCTTATGCCTCAACAGGAAAGTCTTCGACCAATGCGTGTGGCCATTGCTAACTTATGGATGCGAAACCTGGACCCTCAAAGCAAAAATGACTCAAAAATTACAAACGACTCAACGGAGTATGGAAAGATGCATGCTGGGAATAACAAGAAAAGACAGGGCTAGGAAGGAATGGATAAGAGCGCAAACAAAAGTATGCAATGTTATTATAAGAGCGAAAAAACTGAAATGGCAGTGTGGGCCGGACATGTAGCAAGAAGAACAGACCATCACTGGACCAAGGAGATACTAGACTGGATCCCAAGAGATAGAAAGCGACCAAGAAGAAGACCTCCAGGAAGATGGCAAGATGAAATTAGGAAACACGCTGGAGCAACGTGGATGAGGGATGCAGCAGACAGGCTTTTGTGGAAGAATCTTATATATATACATATAACACATTTCTGCAAAAGTCACGTACGGTCTGTGGTTAATGCAATCCCTGTCTCTACATAGCAGGGTTTAGGACCCAGGGGAGCCCTCTGTGGCAGGCATGCATTCAGAGCATGGCTTTGCGTGCGATAAGCCCTTCCGGTAAATATTATTAAAAGGAGCAGCGTATCACAGTCTATCATTCTACCAAGTAAAACAGTGGAATAGTTGTATGCCTTTGCTTTATGTAGGTATTCACTTCAATTCAGGCCACTAAGATTTCAGTTTACAAAAGCGCCCTTATTTTGAAAACTCAATGTTGACAGGTATGATATGAAATCAAGCCACTGGAACTGAAAATTGTCAAAATAGACAAATTAGCCATTGTCTAATTTAATTGATACTTTAATATGCAATTCATTTAATAGTAAGAGATAAGGAACACAGGCACACATGGTAAAATGCACGAGACTTTTTAGAAGTTGTTTCAGATGCCTGATTAAAGCACAAAGCGGTCTAACATTTTCACACGAGTGCTGTTTCTATATCACGGATTACTGAGTGGAAATTGAAATTCTTCCCCCCAGAGGTTTCCATGCAGGTAGGTGTATAAATGATACCAATGACACATCTTGAGCTGTTCTAATACATTTGCAGACTACAGTATTATTGTTCAGGTTTTTATTTAATTTCACTCAGTAGCAATTCATTTGTACTTGCACTCAAAAACAGTCCTTCCTTTGTAGTCTCTTGCATGAGGTAGTTGGATAGGTAACAATAAATTAAAAAAGGGTTCCTTTTTTTATCCTGACACCACTCGCCATCACTAATTAGATCATTAAAGTATGTATAAGTGGCAGACAAAAGTATTGGCAGCCAACAATTAATATAAGATCATTCAAATACAAGCATTTAGTAAGCCACTAATATAATAATAATAACATATTTATATAACGCCTTTCATAGTGGATCACTATCAGAAAGCGCTTTACAGAGGTATGCTGTGAATTGTGCTTTATATGCACAGTCGATTACAACAGGACATTGATTTAACATCTCAACCGCAGGATGGAGCACAAGTAGCTGAAGTAGCTGAAGTGACTTGCTCAGGGTCACGCAGTGAGTCAGTCAGGGGCAGGGGTGGGATTTGAACCCGTGACCTTCTGGTTACAAGCCCTGGACTTTAACCACTGGACCACACTGCCTTCTATAAAATGACAAAGACCAAACATTTCTAGTAGATTAACAAACAATCTATATAAAATTAAAAGCTCAAGCAATTTTCCTACCAGTTTTGGATGCCTGCCTTCAATGGGGGCTAATTGAAATGAGTCATGAGGGGCAGTGATCTTGGTTCAGTTCAGTTTTCCATTCTGTCTTGCTGGAAGTGTCAGATAATGGCAGTACAAGAAGTCCCAGTGAGGAAGCCCTGAATCACAATGTTTACTTCTGTTGTCTTTATTTATGTCATGTTTCCTGAAGAAATGATTTTAGATAACACAAAAATGTGTTTCCTCCTTCGACTGAGCACGGTTTCAACTTCATAGTGTTGTGCATGCATTCCTTTTCAGTTCTAAACCATTCTACCGTGCTGTGTTTGCCGTTCTCCTGTTTTCCCATTTCAGGCAGACCTCCCTCCTGTCTAAAATACAAATCAACATGTCTAAAACCAATAGGTCATTGAGGTCATGCATCCCATAACATTGCTGAACGGGATGCTAGGCAGACTGCATCCTAGCAACCTGAGCAGCTGCTACCTGACCGGAAAGAATGAAGACAAGATATTTGCAGACCCCAAACCAAGACCTGCATGCCCAGATAATGAACTGCAGTACCCCCAGGATACAGTCCCTGAATAGGACGTCCCAGGAATCAACCAGTGGTACTGGAGTGTTAGTTACGAAGAAAACAGACAGTAACACTTTCCATGAAGTGTCTCTAATTACTGTGTATTTATATAGTAGTTACTTAGTAAACACATGTGTGCTTACACATAGTTACAGTGTTATTATACATGGTTACAATGTGCCTTAACGTGTAAATCTTTTTGCATGACATATGTACATAAGTACATTTGTATCGGTTAGGGTTAGGATTAGTTTTAGAGTTAGGGATAGGGTTAAGGTTAGGGCTATATTGTGCAAAAAGATGTACACATTAAGTACATTGTAACTATGCATAATAACATTGTAATTATGTGTAAGCACCCATGTATTAACTAAGTAACTACTATGTAAATACACAGTAATTGGAGACATTTTTCTTTAAGGTGTTACCAAACAGACTCATTAACAAAGGGTGAATTACTTCCAAATGTATTGTGCTTGGTGTGTGGTAGGTAAGTTTTATTCAGGCATTGTGAAGGGCAGTCTCAGGGGTCCTCACAGCCAGGACTTAGGCACCAAGCAGAACATCAAGATGGTGAAAGTGGTGATAGGAACTGGCCACAGTAATCTCCGGATCATGCGACGGATCTTGCGATAGACACGGTTGGTATCAGGCATCCATTTCAAAGAGGAGGTGAATTTCTTCTTACATGGCAAGATTTTCTTCTGGGAAAGAAGAGGAAAAAAACCAAGTAGTTTATTGATTTGAAATGTAATTTTAATAATTTAGGTCAGATCAATCATATTCCCTAAATGCTTATTGGGATACAGCAGGACTAGTTGCAGTTCTTCTACTTAGAATATAAGAACATAAGAAAGTTTACAAAAGCTTGTTTGTAGCTTATTGATCCCAGAATCTCATCAAGCAGCTTCTTGAAGGATTGTCAGCTTCAACAACATTACTGGGGAGTTGGTTCCAGACCCTCACAATTACTTCCCTTCATTGCCAGGTTATGGATATGAAGAGTAGCATCCTTCATCCACGATGGCTAGCAGCCTATGTTGTTTGCTAGCAATTATAATATTTATAAGTTATATATATTACAGGCAGTGTTGTGTGAGACACTGCCGTTACGAATTCTGTCCTGTTACATTATTATTTTTATATTATTGTCAGTGACACAGGTACCTTTTATTAGTAACACTGTCCATGAAGCGTCTCTAATTACTGTGTATTTATATAGTAGTTACTTATAGTTACTGTAGGAGGCTGTGTGGTCCAGTGGTTAAAGAAAAGGGCTTGTAACCAGGAGGTCCCCGGTTCAAATCCCACCTCAGCCACTGACTCATTGTGTGACCCTGAGCAAGTCACTTCACCTCCTTGTGCTCCGTCTTTTGGGTGAGACGTAATTGTAAGTGACTCTGCAGCTGATGCATAGTTCACACACCCTAGTCTCTGTAAGTCGCCTTGGATAAAGGCGACTGCTAAATAAATTAATAATAATCTACATCCATCTATTTGTACTGCTTTGAAAGGAGGTATAACCGCAGTGTACAAAAATAAATAAATGAAAAGGCTTATCCGGATGTACACAAAAGGTTTAAATGATGAAAAAAATGTATTTCAGGACATTTCGGACAAAAAATGTTGAGAGAAGTATGAGAAAAGTAAACTTGTTATTTTTCAAGAAATACTTTTTTACTTCCAGCTATGTATTATAATATTTCTGGACGGACTTCTTATGATGGCAAGGGTAACTGTTTCTCCTCATTGCTCTACAGCGGACCCTACTGGCCAAATGCCCAGTGAGTTCATGCAGACACCTGCAGAGCTGGCCTTTGTCCTCCAGAGGGTGGTAGATCGCTGATATCCGCTCTCCAGTTCCTAGGTGTAGTAAAGCATTTGGCGTCTGAGGACGCACACTTACCTTCCGTTCTCCTGAGCTGTTTTAGCGGAATTGCTGTAATTGTACATTTAAAATTAGGGATGCATTTAAATTGAAAAGAAAATGAAAACAAGATGGAAGAATCCCTGATATAAATTATTATTATTATTATTATTATTATTATTATTATTATTATTATTATTATTATTATTTAGCAGATGCTTTTATCCAGATCCATCCCTGCGATTTCTTTTACCCAGGAACTCACCTTGATGGATCTTCTCTTGTATTGATTTCGTTTGAAATGACGGACCCCACCCCCTTCATCCACACTGTCTGTTGGTTGCTGCTTGATGACTCGTTGACTCTTAAACCTGAAAGAAAATAATAGGGTAACACCTTCCATGAACTATCTCTAATAGCTGCGCATTTACATAGTAGTTACTTAGTAAACACATGCGCGCTTACACACAATTACAATGTTATTATGCCTAGTTACAATGTACTTAATGTGTACTTTTTTTGCATGATATAAGCCTATCCCAAAACTCCAAACCTGACCATAATCCTTCTCTGATAGAATTGTGTACTTACATATATCGTGCAAAAAGATATACACATTAAGTTCATCGTAACTCTGCATAATAACATTGTAATTATGTGTAAGTACTCGTGTATTTATTATTTGTTTATTTAGCAGACGCCTTTATCCAAGGCGACTTACAGAGACTAGGGTGTGTGAACTATGCATCAGCTGCAGAGTCACTTAGAACTACGTCTCACCCGAAAGACGGAGCACCAGGAGGTTAAGTGACTTGCTCAGGGTCACACAAGGAGTCAGTGGCTGAGGTGGGATTTGAACCGGGGATCTTCTGGTTACAAGCCTTTTCTTTAACCACTGGACCACACAGCCTCCTACAGTAACTATAAGTAACTACTATATAAATACACAGTAATTAGAGACGCTTCATGGACTAATAATAGGTACCTGTGTCACTGACAACAAAACTATTGCTTATTTTTGTATGTATTGCAATTTGTAGTTTTAGAAGAAAAAAATAGATAATGTACAATACAGAAGGTATTCAGAATGCTTGAAGGAATAGTACATTGCATTCTTAACTATGCAGTAAATGACATCACAAACACAAAGCCGTAAATGACATCACAAACACAAAGCAGTAAATGACATCATAGAAATAAGTGAGTGTGGTTACCATGGCATCAAAAACCTAGAAGTACCTCCACTGTTTGTTTTCAAACACACTTAACCAAACTTTAGGAAGCTGGCTCTTTTGTTTAAAAACATGTATGTAAGATGTTTCCTGTCAGGAGCCTGTAGTGATCTTGCAAATATAGTCTCCAAAATTCAGAACAAAGGTTGTAATGAAATGTTTCTGTAGCTGTGAAAATCAGTACACTTCAATTCAAATTAACAGGAATGTAAGTGTTCACAAAATGTAATTGCTGAAAAGTTAACCGTTGGATCATGTAAGGCTATAAAGCATTAGGATACGCTAACGTAGCCAAGCCTTTATTGGTTAATACATAGCTTAATAATATTTATTTATTTATTTATTCTTTAACCAGGAAAAAAAAATTGCACTTTTACAAGATTGTCTCATCATACATTCAATCTGGGATTTGAAACATTTACACTTCCATAATTCTTGGAACCGACTCATTAAAATAAATATTATCATAGTCATTATCCCTCGTTTAGCTGATACATTTTGATTTATAATATCACATGTGGAAATAATAAACTGAGGATGGTCGTATATACAACGATATAAGGATTCATTCCTGTGGCATTAATGTTATGTTAATGAATCTATACGGTAAAGTACCGGTAAGTATTTGTACAGAACACATTTTCTTTTTCTTTTAAAATGTCTTATTAAAAAAAACCTTAATAAAGTCTTCCAGAGCTCAGCCAATCAGGTTTCAAAAGGTTATAACATGCATTGTGATGTCATTTCATTCCATTCACAGCAATGATGCCACTGCATTGTACTGATGTCATTTCATTCCACTCATAGCAGCATGGTTCACTATGACATCATAGAAGCATATATCATCATAGATAATAACACAATCATCATTTTAAAATTAAACATCGGGTGTATGCATGATAACAACAATTAGGCTATTGAATAGGTAAGAAATGTAATATTAGCTGAGTCTCCCTTTAAATACAACATGCCACCAGGTAATGATTTGAAAGCAGTTACCCATTCTCTTTCTTGGCTGTCACTGGCTTCCGCATTCAATGTTCTGACCACACTTCAGTGTTGGAAGGTTGAGAAATCGGATGCTTGAGTTTATAGTGATGGGTTATCTATCAGGGGAGACATCAGCAGTAAAAATACTGACAAGGAGTCAAAAATTAAAAGGGGGCTTGGTTTAACACGTGTGATGTCACGAGTGTCCATTGTGATGCGTCAACTGACGCAAACTGCGATTGGCTGAAACCTAAGATACAGGGGGTATCTGTCTTGCATGTGGCTTTTTCAGGGTCTCACAAAATGCTGTAATAAATACAACTTTGAGTAATGTGTTTATTTTGTAGCTCTTTATTGAAACATTATTAAATCTATAGGTGCCGACCCATGGGGTACAATATGTGTTTATTAATGATCCTTCATGTTAAAAAAGCTGCCCTGAAATTAAAAAAAAAGCTAAAGAGTGCAAATACATTTCTCAGTCCATACCGGTAGAGTTCTGTCAAACTGTAGTGTGGATCCTTGGAAAATAAAGTTACGTTAGTAATTTACACATAAATTCAATGTGGTATCATTCTTGGCAGAAGGCAATTAGGCAAAGCGATGGTTTTGGCAGAGAACTCACTTTAACCTTCAATCAAATCACGTAAACATCAAGCATATTTTAAGCGCTTCTAAATCGTCAATCGAAGAGCTGGTTCCTTATTCGTCCATCGATAAACAATATATCCAGTCATCTGCAGGGAAAGGATTTATATCTTACCTCAATCCATTACGCACCTTCTTTGCACCAGAGTTTGCTTCCTCCTTTCCAGCCTCCACCTGCTTTTTGGCTTCGTCTAACAGGGAGGGCAGCTATCCTGCCGCCCTGCCCATAGCTTCTCTACTGTCAGCCTCTCCACTGATCTGCGAGCTAATTCATGGGCACGGGTACCTCAAAAGGCAAGCTCAAAGAATGTAGTGTAAAATATATATAATGTGGTAATGTTGTCTCGTCTATGTTTTAATACATAGTCTATAGTCTCTCGCATGACTTTTCTAACTGAATTCTGGTCTAAACATTTGCTATTGAGTTTCTAAATTTAGCACTGTGTGTTTAATGGTTATGGGTCATGTTGTCATTTGAAATTGTACTTTTGGGGGAAAGAATAAACAGAACAAATATCAACACAGCGTTTGAGAGATTTCAATAAGAACCGCTCACAATCATTGCTCACATCATAAAAAAACTAAAAACAGAATTATTATTATTATTATTATTATTATTATTATTATTATTATTATTATTATTATTATTATTAACATTTGCTCTTTATCATTTGGTATGGCTTCTTGTCATAGGTTTTGCCATCTTGATTCATCATCATGTACAACGTGCAGTGATGAATAACAAACCACTGAAACTCCTTCACTCATTCTCTGTGGCTTCTCAGAACGCTTGAGGCTGCCAGCTCTGGCTTTGATCAGGTCATTATGAGCAATTCCTCAATTCTCCAATGAACTCCAGATTGGACTGTCTGATAGTGAAGTCCCATTGGGCTATTTGCTTCTTCATACACCCTTTCCGCTGGCAGAATATAGAGATGTGGTTTTGACAGAAGATAAGGCTATTCATTGACCTCGACGGGCAATGAAAATAACATTTTTAGAACTGAAAGTCCACAATATACCTTCATTTGTTGCTTGTCTAAGAATACAATAAAAAGGGGAAAACCTTTATGGAAACCAGGGCCAGAGGACAGTTAGAAATTAAATGGAGAAAGGACGGATAGAGGGAAGGAGACTTTTCTTCACACAGAGAGTGGTGAGGGGATGGAATGGGTTACCTAGTCATGTTGCTGAAGGAGACTCTTCTTCACACAGAGAGTGGTGAGGGGATGGAATGGGTTACCTAGTCATGTTGTTGAAGGAGACTCTTCTTCACACAGAGAGTGGTGAGGGGATGGAATGGGTTACCTAGTCATGTTGCTGAAGGAGACACTTCTTCACACAGAGAGAGGTGAGGGGATAGAATGGGCTGCCTGTGTTGTTGAAGCAGAATCACTGGGATCCTTTAAGACCCGACTTGACCAGCAACTTGAACCCGGACCAGCATTTATAGGCTGAATTGCCTTCTCTTGTTCTTAAATGTATATGAATATACATGAGTATATGAATATTAAATATATGTCCTATATTCTTATGAGTGAGCCACTTCTTGTCAGTTGACTTAATACATATCTGGGTATGCCGAGATAAAAGTCCTCTTTAATGTATTTTTATTTATTTCTTAGCATACACCCTTATCCAGGGCGACTTACAATTGTTACAAGATATCACATTATTTTTACATACAGTTACATACACTTTTTACTGGAGCAATCTAGGTAAAGTACCTTGCTCAAGGGTACAGCAGCAGTGTCCCCCACCTGGGATTGAAATCACGACCCTCCGGTCAAGAGTCCAGAGCCCTGACCACTACTCCACACTGCTGCTTGAATGTAATACCGGCCAATGCGTTTCGACTTGATTTAGTTTTTTTATGGTTTTACCAAATGAACTGAATGCTAGGAACTGAAAAAACTTATCTGATGAAGTTCACAAACAAACATAGGCAGGGTTTATCTCCTGGGATGGAAGGGAGGGTCCCTATTGAAGCCACTGCAGAGTTCAGTCTCTCTATTACAGAGTCTGTGTGCTGTGCAGAAAGGAATACCTTTGCATTTGTCTGGGAATCCTAAGGCTGAGTGTTGAAAGAGCTTCAGTAATCCAGATCCATTCCTTGTCCTAAAACCAACAAACGGAATAAAAGCGGGACGGCTAAACTACAAGACAGGAAAGATTTGTGGAATAAACTTTACCGGAGTTGGATTGGAGCAGATCATTCTGATTACGAGATTCATTTCTGGATAGATTAAAAAAGGCGGAAAGGTGGGGGTTTCAGTAACTGTTATTAAAGAAAGAAAGAAAGAAAGAAAGAAAGAAAGAAAGAAAGAAAGAAAGAGCGAGCTCAGAGATGAGTTACAATGCTGGGCTGCAGTGTGGAAGGCAGTGGGTTGTTTGAGTAGCTCAGTGGTTAGGGAAAGTGTTGGGCTGCAGTGGGGAAGGCAAAGCGTTCGAGTAGCTCAGTGGTTAGAGACAGAGCTGGGCTGCTGTGGATGTAGTGGGTTTGAGTAGCTCAGTGGTTAGATAAAGCACTGGGCTGCAGTGTGGAAGGCAGTGAGTTTGAGAAGCTGAATATTTAAAGAAAGCGCTGGGCTGCAGAGAGTTTGAGCATCTCAATATTTAGATAAAGAAAGCGCTGGGCTGCAGTGTGGAAGGCAGCGAGTTTGAGTAGCTCAGTGGTTAGATAAAGAAAGCGCTGGGCTGCAGTGTGGAAGGCAGTGGGGTTTGAGAAGCTCAATATTTAGATAAAGAAAGCGCTGGGCTGCAGTGTGGAAGGCAGCGAGTTTGAGTAGCTCAGTGGTTAGATAAAGAAAGCGCTGGGCTGCAGTGTGGAAGGCAGTGGGGTTTGAGAAGCTCAATATTTAGATAAAGAAAGCGCTGGACTGCAGTGTGGAAGGCAGTGGGGTTTGAGAAGCTCAATATTTAGATAAAGAAAGCGCTGGACTGCAGTGTGGAAGGCAGCGGGTTTGAGAAGCTCAATATTTAGATAAAGAAAGCGCTGGGCTGCAGTGTGGAAGGCAGTGGGTTTGAGAAGCTCAATATTTAGATAAAGAAAGCGCTGGGCTGCAGTGTGGAAGGCAGTGGGTTTGAGAAGCTCAATATTTAGATAAAGAAAGCGCTGGACTGCAGTGTGGAAGGCAGTGGGTTTGAGAAGCTCAATATTTAGATAAAGAAAGCGCTGGGCTGCAGTGTGGAAGGCAGTGGGTTTGAGAAGCTCAATATTTAGATAAAGAAAGCGCTGGGCTGCAGTGTGGAAGGCAGTGGGTTTGAGAAGCTCAATATTTAGATAAAGAAAGCGCTGGGCTGCAGTGTGGAAGGCAGTGGGGTTTGAGAAGCTCAATATTTAGATAAAGAAAGCGCTGGGCTGCAGTGTGGAAGGCAGTGGGTTTGAGAAGCTCAATATTTAGATAAAGAAAGCGCTGGGCTGCAGTGTGGAAGGCAGTGGGTTTGAGAAGCTCAATATTTAGATAAAAGCTGGACTGCAGTGTGGAAGGCAGTGGGTTTGAGAAGCTCAATATTTAGATAAAGAAAGCGCTGGGCTGCAGTGTGGAAGGCAGTGGGGTTTGAGAAGCTCAATATTTAGATAAAGAAAGCGCTGGACTGCAGTGTGGAAGGCAGTGGGGTTTGAGAAGCTCAATATTTAGATAAAGAAAGCGCTGGGCTGCAGTGTGGAAGGCAGTGGGTTTGAGAAGCTCAATATTTAGATAAAGAAAGCGCTGGGCTGCAGTGTGGAAGGCAGTGGGTTTGAGTAGCTCAGTATTTAGATAAAGAAAGCTGGGCTGCAGTGTGGAAGGCAGTGGGTTTGAGGAGCTCAGTGGTTAGATAAAGAAGCGCTGGGCTGCAGTGTGGAAGGCAGTGGGTTTGAGGAGCTCAGTGGTTAGATAAAGAAAGCTGGGCTGCAGTGTGGAAGGCAGTGGGGTTTGAGTAGCTCAGTATTTAGATAAAAAAGCTGGGCTGCAGTGTGGAAGGCAGTGGGGTTTGAGACAGTGTGGAAGGCAGTGGGGTTTGAGTAGCTCAGTGGTTAGATAAAGAAAGCGCTGGGCTGCAGTGTGGAAGGCAGTGGGGTTTGAGTAGCTCAATATTTAGATAAAGAAAGCGCTGGGCTGCAGTGTGGAAGGCAGTGGGGTTTGAGGAGCTCAGTGGTTAGATAAAGAAAGCGCTGGGCTGCAGTGTGGAAGGCAGCGGGTTTGAGTAGCTCAGTGGTTAGATAAAGAAAGCGCTGGGCTGCAGTGTGGAAGGCAGTGGGGTTTGAGAAGCTCAATATTTAGATAAAGAAAGCGCTGGGCTGCAGTGTGGAAGGCAGTGGGTTTGAGTAGCTCAATATTTAGATAAAGAAAGCGCTGGGCTGCAGTGTGGAAGGCAGCGGGTTTGAGAAGCTCAATATTTAGATAAAGAAAGCGCTGGGCTGCAGTGTGGAAGGCAGTGGGTTTGAGAAGCTCAATATTTAGATAAAGAAAGCGCTGGGCTGCAGTGTGGAAGGCAGCAGGCTTGATAAACTCAGTGATAAACAATGAAACAAGGAGTTACGTGCTGGCCCTGCACAAAAGGAGGGGAGTCTTACGTATCAGAGTGTCCCAGCCCCTCCTACAAGGCGAGCCTTGATGACTCCTGGGACGTCCTTCTGAAAAACACCCCCCATCTCAGATTAAACACCCTGGACTTCTCCGACTTGTGGGACGACGAAGAACTAGACAGCAACGAGGAAGGGGACGTGGCCTCAGAAGTGTCGGAGTCACCCGATGGGTTGGGCTAACACTATGGCCCCGCCCCTCCACCCCTTCCCCCTCCTCCTCCTCCTCCCTGCCCAATGACAGCTGCCAAGGACTCTGGGGCCACACCCACAAAAGGGCGGACGTTACGCTTGCACTGGAGTGAACTGTGTGACTTGCCCACGCTGCCCAAAGTGAGCCGTTTCGGCAGCCAGACCATCTGGGCCACGCTGGAACCAGTTAACGTGGACACCAACCAACTGCAGTACCTCTTTGAATCCAAATCGGGAGGGCTGGCAGCCTTTAAGGTGAGCGACAAAGGTGGTAACTGGATCAGTGAGTGTCATAGTAGCATGACGAATACAGATAACAATATTAAAGAACAGCTTGGCTTAGCTTGGGGTGCATCCATACTTGGTGAATTTGCTTATGCTATCCATTGGGAATACAGGGATGCTATGAAAACATCACTCATACACGTGCATATCCTCTGGTTAAATAATTGTGAGCAGCTGTAAAGCTGTGTGATTGAGCCCTTGTTCATTTACCATAATGTAACTGATGTAGACTCTAAATACTACAAGAAATTTGAATACAGTGACAAAGGGTTGTCATTGAATTTGCTCATTTGCTTTTAGTATTTCTATATTTAGCACTATTAAGTGATTTATAGTTAATAAACCATGTGGTATTGGCTTCAACGGTGCCACTGTGGGCATTTTTTTTTTCTTCCTGGTGCTACTCCTTTTAAAATAACCGGATGAAATGCAAATCCATTACAAGAAGAACAAAGGGAGTTTATCTTTACAATACAGTGTGGTGTGGGACGCACTGCTGTTCCGGATCCTGTCCCCTGCTGGTGAGATGAGATGAGGTTAAAAGCTCTAAAACCATGAATGCAGATGAGCCTGGCTCTATTGCATTGTGGTTAAGACACTAAACTTGCGGTCGTGGGGGTCGCCGGTCCGTGCCCAGACAGAAATTGCCTTTTATTTCCAGCCTTTTATTTTGTGCTGTTCCTCCCTCTCTCTCCCTCTCTCTCTCTCTCTCTCTCTCTCTCTCTCTCTCTCTCTCTCTCTCTCTCTCTCTCTCTCTCTCTCTGTTTCTCGCAGTGTAAAGCCTCCGCTGGGCAGAAGCAGCTGAACGTGCTGGAACTGAAAAGGAGCAACATTATCAACATCCTCCTGAGCAGCCTGCCTCCGCCCCACATAATTAAAGAGGCCGTTGTCAATATGGACCAGAGTGTGCTGGACAGAGAGGATCTGCAGGTGAGAGAGGCAGCCTCACTCTTCATCTGCCCCTTCAGCTGTTCCCTGCTAACACGGTTAATGTTCACTAAACACCACCTTGGAACCAGGTCATTCCAATCCTTCCCCGGGGCCCATGACGGCTCTCGGTGGCCCTGCATGGAACCTGGAGTTCGTCATTATCAATATATGATTGTACGGTACACTCCAATTATTGATGGGTCCCTTAATTCAAGTTGCAAATGATATCATTTTAAATGAACCAATGTTGTTGTTTTCTTTTTCTTTTATTGATTCGAAAGGCTATTTTAATAATTTAGGTCAGATTAATCATTGCCCCCCCCAGGACCAGCATTCTAGTTGATGAAACATGGGACCCATGCTATGAGTTTCCAGTCCCCTTGCTTTTTAAAGGAGACGTGTGACCCTGCTCTCTGCTGTCCCTGCAGAAGCTGGTGTCTCTCATCCCCTCCGAGGAGGAGCTGCTGCTAATCAAAGAGGCCCAGAAGAAGAACCCCTCCCTGCCGCTGGGCTCAGCCGAGCAGAGTCTCCTCATCCTGGGCTCTGTGCCGCACCTGAGTGCCAGGCTTGAGCTGTGGGCCTTCATGCTGGACTACGAGAACCAGGAGAGAGTGAGTGAGCAGTGTGTGTGTGTGTGTGTGTCAGTGTGTCGGGGTGTCGGGGTGTCAGTGTATCAGTGTGTCAGTGTGTCGGGGTGTCAGTGTGTCAGTGTGTCGGGGTGTCAGTGTGTCGGGGTGTCAGTGTGTCAGTGTGTCGGGGTGTCAGTGTGTCAGTGTGTCGGGGTGTCAGTGTGTCAGTGTGTCGGGGTGTCAGTGTGTCAGTGTGTCGGGGTGTCGGGGTGTCAGTGTGTCAGTGTGTCAGTGTGTCGGGGTGTCAGTGTGTCGGTGTGTCAGTGTGTCAGTGTGTCAGTGTGTCAGTGTGTCGGGGTGTCAGTGTGTCAGTGTGTCAGTGTGTCGGGGTGTCAGTGTGTCGGGGTGTCAGTGTGTCAGGGTGTCAGTGTGTCAGTGTGTCGGGGTGCAGGGTGTCAGTGTGTCAGTGGTGTCAGTGTGTCAGTGTGTCAGTGTGTCAGGTGTCGGGGTGTCAGTGTGTCAGTGTGTCAGTGTGTCAGGGTGTGTCAGTGTGTCGGGGTGTCAGTGTGTCGGGGTGTCAGTGTGTCAGTGTGTCGGGGTGTCAGTGTGTGGGGTGTCAGTGTGTCAGGTGTCGGGGTGTCAGTGTGTCAGTGTGTCAGTGTGTCAGTGTGTCGGGGTGTCAGTGTGTCGGGGTGTCAGTGTGTCAGTGTGTCAGTGTGTCAGTGTGTCGGGGTGTCAGTGTGTCAGTGTGTCGGGGTGTCAGTGTGTCAGTGTGTCGGGGTGTCAGTGTGTCAGTGTGTCGGGGTGTCAGTGTGTCAGTGTGTCGGGGTGTCAGTGTGTCAGTGTGTCGGGGTGTCAGTGTGTCAGTGTGTCAGTGTGTCAGTGTGTCAGTGTGTCAGGGTGTCAGTGTGTCAGTGTGTCAGTGTGTCGGGGTGTCAGTGTGTCAGTGTGTCGGGGTGTCAGTGTGTCAGTGTGTCAGTGTGTCGGGGTGTCAGTGTGTCAGTGTGTCAGTGTGTCGGGGTGTCAGTGTGTCAGGGTGTCAGGGTGTCAGTGTGTCAGTGTGTCGGGGTGTCAGTGTGTCAGTGTGTCAGTGTGTCGGGGTGTCAGTGTGTCAGTGTGTCAGTGTGTCAGTGTGTCAGTGTGTCGGGGTGTCAGTGTGTCGGGGTGTCAGTGTGTCAGGGTGTCAGTGTGTCAGGGTGTCAGGGTGTCAGTGTGTCAGTGTGTCGGGGTGTCAGTGTGTCGGGGTGTCAGTGTGTCAGTGTGTCAGTGTGTCAGTGTGTCAGTGTGTCAGTGTGTCAGGGTGTCAGTGTGTCAGTGTGTCAGTGTGTCAGTGTGTCAGTGTGTCGGGGTGTCAGTGTGTCGGGGTGTCAGTGTGTCAGTGTGTCGGGGTGTCAGTGTGTCGGGGTGTCAGTGTGTCAGGGTGTCGGGGTGTCAGTGTGTCAGGGTGTCAGTGTGTCAGTGTGTCAGGGTGTCAGTGTGTCGGGGTGTCAGTGTGTCAGTGTGTCGGGTGTCAGTGTGTCAGGGTGTCAGTGTGTCAGTGTGTGGGGTGTCAGTGTGTCAGTGTGTCGGGTGTCAGTGTGTCAGTGTGTCAGTGTGTCGGGTGTCAGTGTGTCAGTGTGTCAGTGTGTCAGTGTGTCAGTGTGTCAGTGTGTCAGTGTGTGGGGTGTCAGTGTGTCAGTGTGTCGGGGTGCAGTGTGTCAGTGTGTCAGGGTGTCAGTGTGTCAGTGTGTCAGGGTGTCAGTGTGTCAGTGTGTCAGTGTGTCAGTGTGTCAGGGTGTCAGTGTGTCAGTGTGTCAGTGTGTCAGTGTGTCGGGGTGTCAGTGTGTCTGGGTGTCGGGGTGTCAGTGTGTCAGTGTGTCGGGTGTCAGTGTGTCAGTGTGTCGGGGTGTCAGTGTGTCAGTGTGTCAGGGTGTCAGTGTGTCAGTGTGTTGGGGTGTCAGTGTGTCAGTGTGTCAGTGTGTCAGTGTGTCAGTGTGTCAGTGTGTCGGGGTGTCAGTGTGTCAGTGTGTCAGTGTGTCGGGGTGTCAGTGTGTCAGTGTGTCAGGGTGTCAGTGTGTCAGTGTGTCAGTGTGTCAGGGTGTCAGTGTGTCAGGGTGTCAGGGTGTCAGTGTGTCAGGGTGTCAGGGTGTCAGGGTGTCAGTGTGTCAGGGTGTCAGGGTGTCAGGGTGTCAGTGTGTCAGGGTGTCAGTGTGTCAGGGTGTCAGTGTGTCAGTGTGTCAGTGTGTCAGGGTGTCAGTGTGTCAGGGTGTCAGTGTGTCAGGGTGTCAGTGTGTCAGGGTGTCAGGGTGTCAGTGTGTCAGTGTGTCGGGTGTCAGTGTGTCAGGGTGTCAGTGTGTCAGTGTGTCGGGGTGTCAGTGTGTCGGGGTGTCAGTGTGTCAGTGTGTCGGGGTGTCAGTGTGTCAGTGTGTCAGTGTGTCAGTGTGTCGGGGTGTCAGTGTGTCGGGGTGTCAGTGTGTCAGTGTGTCGGGGTGTCAGTGTGTCAGTGTGTCAGTGTGTCAGTGTGTCGGGGTGTCAGTGTGTCAGTGTGTCGGGGTGTCAGTGTGTCAGTGTGTCAGGGTGTCAGTGTGTCGGGGTGTCAGTGTGTCAGTGTGTCGGGGTGTCAGTGTGTCAGGGTGTCAGTGTGTCAGGGTGTCAGGGTGTCAGTGTGTCAGGGTGTCAGTGTGTCAGGGTGTCAGTGTGTCAGGGTGTCAGTGTGTCAGTGTGTCAGGGTGTCAGTGTGTCGGGGTGTCAGTGTGTCAGTGTGTCAGGGTGTCAGGGTGTCAGTGTGTCGGGGTGTCAGGGTGTCAGTGTGTCAGTGTGTCGGGATGTCAGTGTGTCAGGGTGCCAGGGTGTCGGGGTGTCAGTGTGTCAGTGTGTCAGTGTGTCAGGGTGTCAGTGTGTCAGGGTGTCAGGGTGTCAGTGTGTCAGGGTGTCAGTGTGTCAGTGTGTCAGGGTGTCGGGGTGTCAGTGTGTCAGTGTGTCAGTGTGTCGGGGTGTCAGGGTGTCGGGGTGTCGGGGTGTCAGTGTATCAGTGTGTCAGTGTGTCGGGGTGTTGTGTGTCAGGGTGTCAGTGTGTTGGGGTGTAATATTTGTATCATAAAGCATGGATATCCATGGAGTCAATTTGAAAGAGATCAAAAGACTGACAAAACTTTACAATGTTTGATATTTATATCTTTGTAACAATTGTTGACTCCCCTTCAAGCCGACTGGTTTCTGTCCAATAATCAAGGTCGTCGTTCTCTTATTACACACGGTGAGCCGACCACACACTTCCTCTGTGGGAAAGGGGGCTGTGATCTCTGACCTTATGGTCCGCCACGTGCTACAAGCAGCAGGGCGCATCCATCGTGGTTTTAAAAAGCTCTGTTATTGTCTATCTGTCTGTCTGTCTGTCTGTCTGTCTGTCTGTCTGTCTGTCTGTCTTCATTCTCTTCAGGAGATTGCTGAGCCGCTGTTTAATTTGAAGCTCGCCATGGAGCAGTTGGTTGGCAACAAGACATTCCGCTGTATCCTAGCAACAGTGCTGGCCATCGGGAACTTTCTTAATGGCTGCAAAGTGAGTTTACCTGGCGGTTCCTAAAAGAGCCTTTTAAGATTGTAGGGCACACTGTTTATAGATTAAGTACGCATGTATTTGCTATGTAACTACTGTGTAAATGCACAGTAGTTAGAGACACTTAATGGAAAGTATAACCTCTTTTTTTAACATGCTTCCTATTAATTTTGATATTTGAATCACTCTTAATTCTAAATCAGTTCAGGGGTGGCTATGGGTGTAGCTGGTGAAGATTGGTGTAGAATCAGTCATATCAACTGGGCAATATGTTTCTAAACAGTTTCTCAGGAGCGTTCGCCAGGCAGATAAAAAAAATCCAGATCACGCTCCCTCCTGCAGCAGTGACTGGATCCAATTTGTTCTAGGCTGGAGAAATGTGATTCTTTTAACTTTTCCTCATGGCTCATGTCATTAAGTCCGGGGATCAGCCTAGTTGTCTTTCTCTGTTATATGCACCTTGACCTGGCGTTTCAATGAAATTATAAAATGAGCCGGTCTCAGCTGTGCAAAGCGCTGTGCTGAGTGAGTGAGCTCTTGTTGCTGTTCAGGCGAAGGGGTTTGAGCTGGGTTACCTGGAGAAGCTGCCTGAGGTGAGAGACACTGTATCCAGACAGCCCCTGCTCCACCACACCTGCACCATCCTACTAGAGAGCTTCCCCGAGACCACAGACCTGCACTCAGAGATACCAGCCCTCACCAAGTCTGCCAGGGTAAATCCTGTCTGCCTGTCTGCCCGGGCAAACCTGTCTCTGTGTGTGTCTGTCTGGGCAGCCTGTCTGTCTGCTAGGCTAGCCTGCCTGTATGTGTGTGTGCTCATGTCAATTGGTTTGCTGTCCATTTGTCTGCTGCGCTAACCTGTCTGTCTGTCTGTCTGTCTATGGCTTGCAGAAATGATTCCATGTTGGGGTTTTCACTCTTGTGGTTTATAATGTCACCGAACCCCTTGATAGAATGTGTTGCTATTATTACTATATATTTATATATACATGAGAAATTATAGGCTAACTGTAGGATCTGTCAGCCAATCACATTTCGTCTGCATTATGCCAAAATACATCACAAAAACAAAAAAACATATTGAGTTCCTACTGTGTTTATTCTCGATATCGGTACCGTTGATGTCAGCTGCTTTAAATAAAAAAAAAACTCTCGTAATTCCATTCCATTGCAAAGTCAATTCAACCTTGTGACATCACAATTGGCCATATATCTTTGCCATGCCCTCAAACCTTCTGTCTTGTTTAAATGAAAATTGCAATGGACTAAATAAAGATTGGTTTACAGCCTGGACCTATGACCTCTAACCCTCTTATCCAGTATCCTAACCCTAATCCTGACCTCCGTCCCCTTTTAGGTGGATTTCTCTCAGCTGCATTCAAACCTGGAGCAGCTGGAGGCCCGCTGCAAGGCGTCGTGGGAACATCTGAAGGTGATTGGCCGACGGGAGGGCGGGGGCAGGCTGAAGAGCCAATTAGGTTCCTTCATGAAAGACTCGACTCAGCGTGTGAGCATTCTGAGAGCAGTCTACAGAAGAGTCATCAACAGGTACTGATTGCATCCCTCCTAATTCTCCTTTGTTCCAGGCTAAACAGATTCAGGTCTTTCAGTCTGTGTAGCCCAGTCCTTTAAGTCCTGGGTTTAGTCTGGTTTCTCTTTGTGGGACTCTCTCCAAGGTCACAATGTCCCTTTGGTGCTAAGGGGACCTGAATTGGACACAGTCTCACCAGTGCTTTATACAACCTCATCATGACCTCCTTGGATTTGTACTCTACACTTTTAGTTATATACCCAAGCATTCTGTTTGTCTTTTTCATTGCTTCTCTGCAATGAGATTACTACAACACCAAGGTCTTTCTCTTGCGGGTGGGGGGGTTCTAGGTTCAAGTTCTATACCACCCATTTGGTATTTGGCTCTTACAGTTTTGTGACCGCAATCCTAAATTAAAATCTATTTGCTTTTTTTTTCCGTCTGTCAGGTTCCACTCATTCCTGCTCTTCCTGGGGTACCCCCGCTCTGCAGTCAGAGAGATGAACGCCGGGCGCTTCTGTAAGACTGTCAGTGACTTCGCCCTGGAGTACAGGACATCTAGAGCTCACATTCTGCAACGCAAAGAGAGGCACAGGGAGAGAGAGGTAAGAGGGAGGGGGGAGAGGTAAGAAGGAGGGGGAGAGAGGGAGAGGAGGGAGGGAGGGGGAGAGGGGAGAGGAGGGAAGGAGGGAGGGAGGGGTAGGATGGAAGGAAGAGAGGGGAGAAAGAGGTAATAGGGAGGGAGAGAGAGGTAAGAGGAGGAGAGAGAGGAAGGAGGGAGGGAGAGAGAGGAGAGAGAGGTAATAGAGAGAGGAGAGAGTGGGAGAGGGATGGAAGAGAGAGGTAATAGAGAGAGAGAGAGAGGGAGAGGGAGGGAAGAGAGGTAAGAGGGAAGGGAAAGAGTAAGTGGTAGGGGAGAGAGGAGTAAGAGGGAGGGGAGAGAGGTAAGAGGGAGGGGGAGAGGTAAGAGGAGAGAGAGCGAAGGAGGGAGGGGAGAGAAAGGTAATAGGTCGAGCAGAGAGATGGGAGAGGAGGGAAGAGAGAGAGAGGGGGAACTGCCAAGACACACATAAAAGGCACTGGGAGAGAGATGAGGGGAAGGGAGAGACAGTTAGGGCACACATCCTATACTTCTCTGGGCATGGCAGAGATGTGTTGTTTTTTGATGTATTCATTTGTATTTGTACTTTTTGTATTATGTAGAATAGTTTGAATTTTATGGAATTATGGCCCTGTTCATTGTAGCATTCATTATTGCATCAAACTAAAGAAGGGGAGGCAATGAGAAAGGGAAATGGCAAATGGGTGGGTGGGGGGATGGAAAGGGGAAAGGGGAGGAAGAGGTTGAATGGGTAGGGAAGGGTGGGAGAGGTGGAAGAGGAGTGGATAGGAGAGGGAAATAGGATTTGGCAACCCACTGTTGAATTTAATTGCTTTCAAAGTGGAGAGAGAGGAATAGGGAAGAGAGATACGGGCAGAGGGAGAGAAGGAGAAAGGGGTGAGTGGGAGGGGAAAGGAGGGGAGGTAACGAGAGGCAGGGAGTCAGTGACAGCGAGTTTCTGGGTGGGATTCTGGAACTCAAGCTGTGTGTGTCGGACAGGCCTGCAATGGAAGTGTGAGTGCGATTGTGAGCCCCTCAACTCCTGACGGGGGGGACCCTGCGCTGCGACAGCACCAGAACATGAAGGAGGTCCTCAGCACCCCTGAAATGAGCCGCCGCCTCGACCTGTCCCTGCCACGCCCCCGGCACAAGAACAGGGAGAGCAGAGGAACCGGCCCAGGCAAGCTGAAAACACCATGAGGTAAACACTCTTCAGACATTAGCCACAATCTTACTGTGTACAGCGCAGCTTACAGTAATTGCATCTAACAAAATAGCTCCATGCATTTTCCCCACCAGTCTATTCATTATCTAGGCATTATTATTATTTGTTTATTTAGCAGACACCTTTATCCAAGGCGACTTACAGAGACTAGGGTGTGTGAACTATGCATCAGCTGCAGAGTCACTTACAACTACGTCTCACCCGAAAGACAGAGCACAAGGAGGTGAAGTGACTTGTTCAGGGTCACACAATGAGTCACTGGCTGAAGTGGGATTTGAACTGGGGACCTTCTGGTTACAAGCCCATTTCTTTAACCACTGGACCACACAGCCTCCTATCAAATGTGCAGTTTTGAAAGAAACACAAGTTTTAGCATACACGCTTCTTAACCACACTGCAAAAGGTTAGTAATCAAATCCTCCTTCTTCCACCTCCGAAACATCTCAAAGGTCCGTCCCTACCTTTCCCTCCCGGATGCATTAATCCCCTCTCAACTCCACTACTGCAACTCTCTTTATGGTGGTCTCCTGTCACGCGCTATAAACAGACTGCATCTGGTTCAAAATGCCGCTGCTAGGATCCTTACCAGATGTAAAAAACATGATCACATCACCCCCTGTCTTGCCCAGCTGCACTGGCAACCTGTAAAGTTCAGGATTACTTTCAAAATTCTCCTGCTCACCTGCAGTGCCCTTCATCACACAGGTCCAGAGTATCTCTTCAACCTGCTGACCCGCTATGTCCCTGCCCACAAACTGAGGTCCTCCGACTCTGGCTTGCTTGTCATACCAAAGCAAAAGCGCGCCACACTGGGAGAAAGCTCGTTTAGCTTTATGGCTCCGACTCTTTGGAACTCTCTCCCAGCTTTGGTGTGTGATGCTCCCACCGTCACTCGCTTTAAATCAACTCTCAAGACCCGCTTGTTCTCTTTTGCTTTCAATGCTCTCTTAGCCTGATATCTGTTATTAGCTGTTGAATAAAATTGCTATTTCAGGTTTTTCACTCCTTCTTATTCGTATGATTCTGTGTGACACACGCATTCACAATGTTTAGAATTCTAGCCTTGTATTTAATGTACTGTGCCCTGTATTTCACTGTATTTAATGTATTATGCCTTGTTCCTCACTATCTTGTAAAGCACTTTGTGATGGTGGTCCACTATGAAAGGCGCTATATAAAATAAAGATTGATTGATTGATAGAGCTTTTAACAGCACTGCCTGCTAGAAGAGCAGTACTAGCTTATTGTGGAGGTGACAGCTCTTTTCTTCTGTTCCCAGCCTGTGTTCCCATGAAACTGCAGCGGCTTACCCGAGAGAAACGAGACTGGGGAAGAAGAACCCAGGGGAAGTGTTTAGCTGTGACACAGAGCTGTTGACACACTTCATGTCATTTAAAAAATAAGATTAATTCAGAGACAAAGAAGAAAAAAATGTATTCCAGTATTAATCTATTATTATTATTATTATTATTATTATTATTATTATTATTATTATTATTTTAGAACACATTTTCTTTTCACCACCTATACAATTAAAGTTGTATATTTATTCCTAAGTGATTTTGAAGATGGGTCAGAGGATTTGGACTTAGGATCTAAATAAAAGGAGATATTTTGAAGGAGCAAACGCAACTGCAGGGAAGCTACTAAACACCCATAAACACGCAGTTTGTAAGTGATCCACCAAAGTAAGCAATGTAGAGAAAACTAACAACTAAGTGATCCTCAAATTTACAGTAAAACTGGTGTACACACTAATCATTGGTGGAGTCTTCTTAATTCAACCTGCAGATAATACTGTACTTAAATATTGGTTTTGCCCTGTAAGCCCTGTATTGCCCTGTATAGTCTGCTAAATAAACTGATAATAAAATAACCAATGTTGTTTGTTTGTTTGTTTTTTGTAAATGTAATTTTAATAATTGAGGTCAGAATAATCATTGTCCAAAATAATCTCAAGACACCACCTCGACACATCGAATACGAGCATATTGTTTAATAAAGCAAAACAGTTTTTTTGTTGTTATTTTTTTCGTATTTGATGTGTTTCAAGGTGGTGAATTACGACGTGAGTGTTACCGTAAATCAATCTTTGCACGAAGGGGGCGGGTTGGTTTTTTATGACCAATGAGAGTAGGGCTGCACAGAGCGCGAGGTTATCTGTTTACACATCACAGCCGCCATTTCGTGAAGAGAGTCTGAGGCGAGCGAGTGTAGGCGCAGAGAAATTCAATCCGAGAAACAGAAAACGCTAAATAACATAGCGAATTGTATTGTTTTTTTTTTATTTTTTTATTAACTCCTGGTGAGTATTTTGATTTAGAATCCATAGAGCTTGATTTTTTTTAAATGTGAAATAGTTTGGATATTTTTTTACGTATTTTTTTTTGCAGGTGGCGGATACGGGTAGCTACTGCTTATTTTTAATTTTTTTTTCTTTTTTTTTTTTTTTTTTTACAGCTTTTACAGGTGACCAATATTTTTTAACATGCTTTTTTTTTTCCATTGGTGTACGGTATTTCATATCTTATTTTTGAGCAACCAGACTTATAATTTTAGGGGGAAAAAAAGCTGCAGTGAAATTGCGTTTTGACACTGGAATTTGTGATTTGAAAAGCATATTTATTTTTGGAATACGTTTGATATGTTTTGTATGTGAAGAGATATTTTCATGCAGACATTTTAACTTTAGTTATTGTGCCGTTTTTTATGAAGGATTTTTTTTTCTGGTTTATCAGGCATTTTTCTTCCGAAGACCGAAACCTCAGGATGTGTTTTTGCGCCAAATACAAGCAGGCCTCGAAATACGAATGCTGTTTTTTGTTTGTTTTTATCTTAGTGAAACCTTAGCAACACTTCCTAAAACAATCTCATACGTGTTGCACGTTAAATATGTTTGTTCATTAAATGTATACGGTTAATATTGTGTGTTTGTGTGTGTGTGTACATATATATATCGAAATGCAGTAAAACGACCTGTACACTCCTACTAGGCCCATTTCGCCTGTGTAATCCAATTGTGATGCATATTTAATTATTTGTTTCACAATATCTTTACTAATGGTCCAGAATATTTTTGCAGCCACCCGTTTTTTACACCCTCGCCAGTTACAAATTATGCACGGCCCCAATTTAATCGGGACGGTACACTAAAATGTATATTTTGTGAATGCATTATCTAACGGTTGCTATTGTGTATGTATGTGTGTATGTATATGTGTGTGTGTGTGTGTGTGTGTGTTTATATATAAAAATATTATCTTTTTTTTTAATGCTTTTAAGAACTAATGATAAATCAGTGTAGTGATGTGTCGCAACATGTTTAAACAAAACGTATAGCTGCAGCCGCAATATAGTAAAAAATAAATAAATAAATAAAATCGTCATTATGCCCTCTGGCAATTTGCACAAACTAAATTAAGCTGCTTATAAATTACTACATTGTTATATAGTCTACTGTAGCAGTTTATTAACGGTCATCTAAAACAATCTGTTTGATTTATTAACGTTTTAAAATATAATTAGCTTTAATATTTCCTAGACAATAAGCAAGATAGCTTCATTACTTTACAATAATAATTCAGACAATTGCTGTCGGTTACATGCAGTGGGACTAAAGAATTTAGGTATTGCTATTGTTTGGGACAAAAAAGCTTTTTGTTTTTTAAATCGCTATGCAATAGTTACTGCATCACACAGTAGTAGTTAATGTAGCGCCCACTGCTGTTAAGATGCTGCTTGCAATGCATTCATGCGTTTTTGAGACACCTAAATTTATAAATCACGTAACTGCCCCTTTCTCTAAACTTAGGTCAATTAAAATATTTACTACTTTATTCACCCCTGAAGTTCATTCCACACACTTAAAAAAAACTTAAAACGGCACATGAACAAATGCCCCTCCTTAGCAGCAATGTCAGCCTGGAAATTAATCCAGCCCAGAACATTTGAACCTATTTTCCCATTGTCAGATATTATAAAATATTCCCTAGGTGTAACTCCAGGTAAAAATGAACACTGCTTGATACTACTGAGGGAAATTCTTGACAAGCCATTGCTGCTGTATATAGTCAGGATTTCCAGTGCTTGATTCTAACAACCGCAGATATGTGTTTAGGTGGAAAGGTTATTTTATTAAAGTAGTAGGCTGCAATTTTGCGTCCTTTAAGGTACAAGGGACTTGTGTCCCTCCAATACTAACTTTGGTGTATGCTAACTTTATTATTTTTTCAATGAGGTGCGTGAAACGGTTTAAAATGTACTGACAACTTGGGTCTGGCCATCCAGATTGTCAGTTTCCTCATGATTCTTCAGTCGCACACATGTATTTTAAGATGAAAACGGTTGAAAAACTGCTCAATTCCTTGATTCCTTAAGGAGTTAAAGGGCTGTCTTTGGCAAAAGAGTGTTAAAACCCGGGAATATTAGTATTACTGGAAGGGCATTCCTTTCCCCTTGCGTGCCTGATTGTGTAAATTTACTGCGGTACTCTCAATCACGGTTAGAAACTCCACACTAAATTAAATCTGATGAGGACTAGTTGATGTCTGTGTCTCAGTAGTCCTCTGGGCGAGTACTTAAAACCGATGTACACGTATACTCTCACGTTCAGTCTTGCGTTAAAACAATGCAGGGAAGTCAATTTTCTAACGGAGTGTAGCAATGGTGAATAAGCATTCACAAAAAATGCTTCGTAAAGTCTCGCAACTGAAACATCCCTTCATCTCCCCTGCAATGCCAACCCCATTTTAATGACGTTTTACGTTTGTGCAGAGTTTATCGTTTTAAAGTTCAGTACAGGTGATTGATCGATCTGTATGAACATTTACGAAGGTGCTTTGTTTATAAAAAAAAAAAAATAATAAAAATTCTCCCCAGCAGTAAGGCCAGATGCACTTCCACTCTCTAGAATTGTCTGTTGTCTAGTACTGTGTTATTTTGCCCTGTTTTCACAGCAGCAGGTTCCGTCTGAAGCATGCTGCAGCCGTCTGACTTTGCCATGATATTAAAAGAAAAGTTCCCCATAACATGGATCTGCATTGAAGTGGTTTAATCTGATGTTATTAGTATTACTATTTAAATGTATATTTGATTTAAATAATGGGTGTCCTGAATTCTGAAGTATATACAAATACAACTACATTTGCAACTTTGTTTGTCCTTAATTGTCACAAAAAAGTCTAATATATGCTTGTCAAAGTGTTTATGCCAAGAATCTTATGTGCTACAGTTATAAATGGGTTTGTTCTAATGCACCACCCTTGTCAAACACAAAAATATGCATGTAAATGTACCCTACAAAACCATTACCCTTTCCAGGGAGTACAACCAAGTATTTTCAGCATGTTTGGGAAAGCATCCTAACACCAGCAGGATGTTAAGATTTCTTTGTATTTTTTTACTTTTTTTTTTTTTTCCCAGAGCAATGTTGGTCCAGGGTTCTGAGTGGGAAATTCTGCAGAAACATGTTCTAATCCTTGCCATGCCATTGTTTCTTTTGTTTTGTTTTTTGTACTTTATTCAAGAACCTTCTTGTCAAGGCGTCTTGTAAACAATATCAAAGTGATAGGGTACTTTTTTTTTTTTTTTTACCCCTTAATGTACAAATGTACTCGTACATTACTACACAGAGATTTAATTTGAAATTGTAATTCCTGGATACACTTATCGTTGTAGTGGGTGTTTAATCAAGGTAAGACTCCATTCATAGTACTGAACTATTCACAAAGTTGTAATACACAAATGGAAGTTGGTAACGCACCAATCAGGTTTCAACGATCAAAGTGTTAATTATTTTTTATACAAATACCACCTACAGCGGCATATGTATCTAGGACAAAAAAGACAAATTAACAGCCATGGACTAACATGCAAGTTTTCCATTAGTTAATTTTTTTTTTGACAGTGGAAGGTTAGTTTTGTTCAGTGACACTTTTTTAATGTTTTTTTTATTGTTTGTTTTTTTGTAAATCTTAGTTGTGTTTCTGCATCTGACAGACATTATTCTGTTAAGTCTCCTAAAGTTTTCATCTTTTTCTAATTCAACTTTTGTTTTTTTCCCCCCATTTTTTTTGTTTTTGCAGCGACTTTTTTGATCAGCGGCACGACCCGTAAGTCATTTTTTACCTTTTTTCCGTTCTATTTTTTCATGTCAATTTTTTTAAAGTGATTTTTTTCCCCTAGAAAGTAAATCAAAATTCCTTAAAATGATGGTTCCATTTCTAATCTTTTGAGAGATCTGAACAATTTTTTAACTTTGAAAAAAAACTTTTCTCTTGCTTTTTTAAAATACCCTTTAAACATATTTTAAGGAATATTTAAAGTACATAGTCCAGAGTTGTATCTTTTTATAGATTTTTTTTTTTTTGGGGGAATGGGCAGACAACTTGTTTTATGTCAAGACATACATAAGTCTGGACAAATGTACATTCCCTGTAGTCCTTGCCTGCTTTTTAGAACTAACTTTCTGATATGTATTGGGAAATGATTAGATGGTGCTAGGCTTTGGCAATAATGAATTTGACAATCCTAATTATCTTCACTCCTCCTATTTATAACGTAATCACATAGCTTGTAGTTGTCTCTTCCATTTTTATTTTGTGCTGGTTGCCTTTTTAAAACAGCCTTGCCACTCTTCTCTCCCGCAACAGACGGGTCACTGAATTAAAGTTAAATTACACGGATATCCGTTCCACCCATTCCAGGTTTTACTATGAGCTTGATTAGCCACTCCGTATATAGGCAACAAGCTCAGGTGTGTCTTAAACGCCAAGTAAAATCAAGAATGGATCTAACTGCTATGCAATGGGAGTCTTATTTCCATCCCTGTGGTAGCAGTGATGTAAATTTGAGATTTTTGGATAAGTGTTGTTTTTTCAGTACAACAAGCAATACAAAATAAACATTATCACAGTTACACTAGCTTGTTCTACTAGTGGAACCGAATGGCCTCATTTGTACTTTTAAGTATGTACTTATGAAGCAATCTGGGGCTTTTGCAAAATCAGCACTAACTTCCAGTCTAAAGAGACCAACAGATTCGTGACACGATTCCTGTAAAGTCGTGACACGATTCCTGTAGTCCAGTCTTACTGCTGACACCTGATCATTTTACTAAAAAACCTGCAGCTGTGCAAACCAGGTGTTTGTGCTGGGAAAGCGAGTTTGTCTAGCCATGTACATTAGCCTTGGCTGTAGATGTATTTTTATTTTGTTTTATCAGGGTCAAGACAATCTATTAGATTTATTTTCTTGTGCAACAGGTGTTGTTACCCCACATACTTTAGCAGCCTAGTATCAGTGTTGGTTGTAGCATATGGGGTCATGATATCTGTTGCATAGGAATAGGTAGGAAGTGGATGGTATAAGAATTAGTCCCTGCTTCCAGGGAACTGCATTCCCCACCAGTAGGGGGAGGTGGTGGTGGGATTTGTTGACACATCTACTATCTTGTTATACCTGAACAGATGGCCCCATCTCAAGTGCATGTTTACCGCTGTTCAATATCTTGGTGTCCATAAAAATGTGACTCGGCAATGGGGACTGGTGTCATTAGTCAGTCCCAGTACTTTTTGGAGAGCGTGTTCAAACAGGTTTCTTAATGAGATGTGCCTCAGTCCTTCCACCTTTTTAGACTTTATGGGTGGGGGGTGGGAATAAGACTGTAAGTCATTTAAGGTTTGACAATATTTATTTAGCACACCTGAGCTGTACCTCTAGGAGGTAACCTTTGGGCATCCAGTCCAGGTCATAGTTCATAATAATGATTGAACCAATAAACAAATAATTGAACCAATTAATCCCCTAAAAAAAGTGTTTTTCCAGGCAAATAAATTGGATATAAGTTGATCCAATTTATTGGAAGCATGGTTTTCAGGGTCGGGTACAGTGAATAAGATGTTTTGATGCAGTTAGTGAAGAGCAGTAGCATTAGATATAATAAAATGGCACCAGCAATGTTAACACGTTGGTGTGCTGCTTTTAAGTCAACCAATCGGAGCCAACGTGGATGTGACGTTTTGGTGATGTTTCTTCAAACAAACCAGAGAAGCACGTTCAGAAAAAAAATCTGATTGTTTTCAATGGAAACGCTCTTCTAAGTACTTGCATCTGGTTTTGCAAACGCCACAAACAAACCAATGGCACTCAGGACTGGAGCTGCCTTTCCCCTCACAGGTTTGTCTCAACCCATTAAGTGCCATTGTCTTTATTTCAGAACAGGCCACTTCATAATTTGAGCATTTTTAAGTGGCATCATCTACCTGTTATTTTAATTCTCTGGCTATAGTTTTGATAACGTACTTGAATTGTGTTTAAGTCTAAATGTAACAGTTAATCCTGCAAATATAGCTGTTCAGGTGTTTTTATGATGCCTCAATATAAAATAAGAAACTGAAGCCTAAAAATGATCAGTTTATTGATATTTTTCCTACCCATAGTCATGAAGTTCAATTTTTCTGTGAGCTTCATAGTCGGTGTGAAATTTCACTGGTCTGATTTATGAGCACGTCTAACGACTGTCCTCAAAATAGCACACAATAAGAAAATAAAAAAATGAATGTGGTACGTAATGAGTTAAATTCAGTTGTGACTGGGAATAGCAGTAGTTCACAGTAAACCTGGGGTGGCTCAAACTGCTACACAATGGGATCTTCTTGCCATCCCTGTATTGACTCCTTGCATATCCTTTGCTACTTCTGTAGATTGTGGTCAGTCTCCAGATGGCTGAACGTTTGTGGATGGTTATTTAAGGTGCCTGTCCTTAACCTGCATGTTTACAGGGGTAGGAGCAGTTGTGTGAGTGGTTAGAGTAATGAATTTAAATTTGTGAAAGCCAGTGCATCCAAGACGAAGCACTCACTTGAATTAAAATAACTGCCAGATGGATCATTGTAAGTCGCCCTGGATAAGGGCGTCTGCTAAGAAATAAATAAATAAAATAAAAATAAAAAAATCAAGCTCAGCACTGCCAAATTGAAAAGGCTTATACAAAGCTGAATAATTCAGGTGGAAACCGAATCTTAAATTGATCACAATTCAAACTTCCAGCTCACCAGTTTCCTAATGGTTCAGTCTATTCAAAATCAATACTGAGCATTCTAGTCAGGTGGAGTACTATTAATTTGCCACTTGGTTGTTTTATTCCAGTGCTTTTGCAAACTGTCAATCACTGGGCCTGCCCCCACCCTCAATGAGGAACTGGGCTCAACTGCCAACCAATGAGAAGAGCGGATTGGATCACATCCCATGTCACATGTTATACAGGCGCAGTGTATGAACATATACACTGCACAGTTCTCAGAAGGCATACACTTTGAAAGTTCAATAGCAGTAATATAATTAGTTTAATTGTGTTCCATCATTTTAGATGGCATCAACAACTTAGTTCAGGATTTCGCTTTACCATTTTTATTAACAAAAGTCCTTTAAGTATGTATTTTGATTTTATTGTGTTCTATTACTTTGGACAGGGGAGGCCAGCACTAGTCCGGGGGAGGGGGACTAGGTTCAGATATGAGTATATGGTATACAACTTAAATACATTGAAAAACGCTGAGTTTGGTTTCTTACCTAATCCCACTTTATGGGCGCATCAAACTAATTAAGTAAGCTGTAATTGACCCACAATAACTTTTTTTTATAACTTAAGATGAATGAATGTAGGAATTCACAATTCCATCTCCATTTAACATTGACTGGTCATGTCCTAAAAAGGAACGCTACCCATGGCTGCATGCGGACAGTTTGTCGTTTAATTCCATTTCGCTTGGAGTGTGTGTGTATATATGTGTGTGTGTGTGTGTGTATATATATATATATATATATATATATATATATATATATATATATATATATATATATATATATATATATATATATTTATTTTAACTTTGACTTGCTTTTTGCATAAAGTAGCACACTGTTTTAATTTGTACTGTGGAGGGTAATTGCTTCTAATTAACTGAAGTCTCCAACTAATTTGAGTCTTCCTTTTGCTACATTGCTGCCTGAGCAACTCGTCGGCAAAAATAAAAACCACTCCAAGTAGGTATTTTAATTTGCTTTATTATGCAGTGTGTGTATATAGGAACCGTACGATATTAATGCTTTGTTTAATGGTTTTGTATGTTTTTATTGTGCAGTACATAATAACATTAACAGTAATTAAGGGAACTACATTGCAAAGTTATGCAAACATGCTCAAATAGCAATGTGCATTTGAATGTCAGATTTCTCTACAATAGCTTTTAAGAGTATCAAGTAAAGCAAATGACATGCAGGTGTTTTCAGTTTTATGTAAAAGCTTCCATTGGACCTACGGTTTATGTAAGCGCATGAAAAAACACCCAGAAAACAAATGATTCTTGAATAAAGAATGTTTGTCGTTAATACGTGCCCTTCAGTCATTTTGGTTTTGCGTATTTAACAAAACAATTCCATCGTACAGTATACTGTAGATTGTTGACTGCCAAAATACCCAATTAAGGCTTATAACCGTGAAGTGTAATTGCAGTAAAGTTACTGATCTACAAATTATACCAAATTCAAGAAATAGTTACAATCTAGGAACCAAGTCATGCAATGAAAGTAAAACTAAAATTGTGTTCTTAAACTTTGCATTGCATTCCCCATTTCCTATAGGCTTATAGGAGTACACAAGTGTATGCACTACAAGTGTCCATATACCCACCCACAGACGGGTGCAGTACTATAACTTATGTACAAAAGGAATAATGCATGATTTGGATGGTTGGGCACAAGGCCGGAGGCACAACACCCAATCAAGTGCATTATTTCTATTATGCATTGGTTCACACTAAAAAAAGTATATTAATGTTATGGCTTGGGGCCGGTTCATTTAAGCGCTCTGAGCCCCACACAACTGCGTATGCCATATGGCTCTCGAGCTATTTCTGACAGAGCCATACAATTGGAGTAGAACTGTGGTGTTCTGTCGTGATGGTTTTCAAGTCTATTTGTGTTCCTCTTGCTCGCCCAGTTAAGCCTTGACTGCCCAGTTGGTCTATCTTTTCGTGGATGCTTTAATTTTCTGTCATTTATATCTTGTCTAGTCCCTCGAGTCGATCTCCAGGTGTCCTTTATGCTTTTTTATTTTTTTTTCTCTGAGACATGCTGTCTAGTCACCTGGCTGCTCTGTGTTTTAAAGACTCTTTGCCAAACGAGGTTTCCACAGTTGTCATGTTTAAGGTAAAATTCCCTTCAGGAATTGTGTATTTTTATTCTGTGTTATTGACAGTTGTGGCGGATTGGTATGTCTGAATAGGTTTTCAGTGAGGAGGTTGCCGGTACTAGACCCGCGATGTTATGCTGGGATAACATCATGGGTTGAGTGCAAGGTTGACCAGTCTGAGCTCAAGAATTTTATTACTATAAGTAGAATTAAGGCTTCTGTATTGTGGTTTTTATTTAAATTCAGTGCTTATTCAGTTATGAGTTTTATGTTAAATTTTTCTGGGCTTTCGCCTTTTTATATACTGTATGAAATTGTTTTCGGTTACTTGCCAAAATGCTTGAGCGTTTTTTTTCTGTCAATATGTACAGTAGTAACCTGACAGTACTTGCACACTTGAGACTTGTACCTTCTTTGTCTTTCACAAAGAAATCCTTATGGTCACGGGCGCATTCTTCTGGTTTTGTGTGTAGGCATTTCTTGTAGGAGTCTCCAATAGAAATGTGGGAATGTGCTGCCGCCCGGTAGTTGGGGTGGGTTTGAATTATTCAGAACAAATCAATGATAGATACAAGTCAGGAAGGAGGGACATTGCCTAGCTGCATTGGGAAAGGTAGTTTTTTTTTTTTGTAGGGTTTTGTTTTATAAATTGGGTAGGAGTGGTCAATGTGAATTGAGTAACCATTTCCACTGCCAGTGTTTATTGGCTATGCACAGATTATTTTTTCTTTATCTGGGGGGGTTAAAAAAAATAATCAGAAGCCATAAATATAATGTAATGTGACTCCACTATATACAATCATCAAATACATTTGCACTTGCCTTTACTGCAAGTGTTGCACAGTAGAGCAAAGTGGTTTTGTCTGTACAGACACTGGTTTTGTCTGTACAGACACTGGTTTTGTCTGTACAGACACTGGTTTTGCACATGCGCAGAAAGCAAATGTACCACATGGGTGACGTAACTGTAGTGATGGTATCAGATAGAATGGGGTCGCTGTTCAAAAGTCCAGCTGGCATAAAATCTGCTTGTCGGCATGTAAAGAAATAACATGCCTGTTGATGGGAGACCTCTGAAAAGCAGCAGATGTCTTCCGGACGGTTTTTCATACCTCCCCCTTTCCAGCAAAGTAGTTGCAACGCAACAATGGGTAAACCCGTCATGTCTACACTTGCTTGTAGTGAGAACTGATGATGATGTGCATATACTGACTCTGCTGGCCTTTTGAGATTCTGTAATGGAATTTGTTGAACACTGCATGTAAAAGCATGATCTCGCCATTCCTGTGGACTAAGTATTGTGACGCTCAGTGTTCCCTGGTAAACAGAAAGGACTGTGTTCAGACAGCCCCCTGTCTTATTGAGATCCCTGTAGTCAGAAAACTTAATGCAGCTCAGTAACAAGCTGTACCACTGACTACAGTACAAAATAACGTTTATGAACGAGAGGAGGACGTTCAGCCCATCTAAGCTCGATCGGCTCCTAGCAACCGATTGATCCTTAGAACTTTGACAAGTTGGGTCTAAAAAGGAACCAGTGATGGTGCCTCAACAACATGGCAAGGTAATATAGCAACGTACAGTAAAATTTGCTTAGACCAGCTCACAAGTAATGACTTTAGTTTCTGTAGAATAAAGATGCTGTTTATACAGGGTGAGTCTTAATGCAATATAGGTACTCGTAACAGCATTACCAGTTTGACAGCCGACTTATTCAGGACGATGTCCTGGTACACTGGAATCAAAGGGGTCAGGCTAATGGTGGCGCTCAATTTGAACACTGTGTTGCATTGCTTCTGAATCGCCCTCTGTGTATTCGATTCGGAATTTGAAAACCGAAGAGCATTATTCAGCACTGAACTGCGCTGGAATTAAGCTTATTAAAATGGACATATTTAAGAGTTGCACTTTCATAATTGTGGCCCCATTAACTGAGGCGTGCAGATTTATCAATTATAACCCCTTGCTAGCGTCAGGGCGTTCTTAATGGGCTTAGGTTAAATAGCTAATCGAGATGCTATGAAATCTGTACCCACCCCTGGAGCAGAAATACAATGTGGCTTAATGACCTCTTGAAATATGAGAGGCATATACCCTCCATTGGTCGGTAATGTAATTGGGGTGTCACTAAACGTGTAAGAACATAAATAAATTGACAAATGAGAGGGAGCCATTTGGTCACTCTAAGCTTGACCAAAATATTTAATATTTTAAAAGTACATTTTTTAACCATTGGTTTTTTTCCCCCCTTTAAATAACCCTGCTCGCTGATATTTGTTGACCTGCTGAAAGTTTGCTTTCACAGGTCCCGTTCTTTTTCTGAAGGATTTTTTTGTTAATGTTGAAAGTTGATCGCTCTAGTTCGGCTGAATCCTGCGCCTGCTTTTAACAAAAAAAAAAAACGTAAATGGCAGACATAATTCTAAACCGCAATCAACCGTACAATGAAATTAACTTATTTAAGGGAATGTTGGTCACCAAAGTATGTATGAGTGAACATTTGGTTATATAAAAATCTGTTTCATTTGTTTTATTTTAACACATTCTTCAACAGAAGTAATTAACAGTAACTTAGTCGTAACAGGAATATGCTTTTTAACTTTCCACTGCCGTCAATTCAAAAGATGTATCCAGCTCACTGCCTGTTTTCACTCTGGGTGGAAACAATTTGCAAAATGCACAGCTTCTAAATGCCGCGTGGTGTGTACAAGAACAGTTATTAATCAAAATAAGAAATACATATTAATGAATGACTGCCACAGTGGAAATTGCAACAATGTAATCATTAAAGCAGGTATTTGACTGAACTCTAAGCTCTAAAAGCACATAACTTCGTTCTAAAATGTAGAAAATAAAGTCATGAGACATACCAATTTTTAATGACTTTTTTTTTTAAAACTGTAAATTGTGACCCGTGGTAGATTTTTTTATTTTATTTTAATTTTAATTTTTTTTTTTTTTATTTAAACAAAACCACACCCTGAGGTTTCATGTTCTGTATTACCTCAGTGACGTTGGTTGCCCTGCTGACTTCTGGGAACGAGACGCTGTGAACCGCAGTCCTGCAGAGACAGACACCCGATCTCTTATATCTCTAACGCAGCTGGGACTGAAGCCACACCACCCTCCCAGCACCCACTGCAGTGAGAGGACCCCACAGCAACAGATAACATGGAGTGAGTCACATTTCTCCATCTTGTACACTACACCCCCCTCCACTCGCCCTGTTTGGGCACACGTCAGTGTTGCCCTTGTTTTTAAGAGTGGCAAAACTTGCTGTTAAACATTTAATACTACCAGTGCAGTGTATCAGGGAAGTTGTGTTTTAGTTTCTCTAGACCTCATTGATGTTAGGTTGATTTTCAAGCATTTATCAGTTGGAATGAACTGAATTCTAGGATTGATCGATTTTATTGCGCTGGATAATCTAATGAGTTCTGGGGTTTATTTGCACTAGCAAATGCAAAAATGTAATTTGAGCGCGCTTGTGCTTCATACATAAATATTATTTGACCAATTAAATGAAGTTGCCCTAGGCAAAGAATTTTGGCCACATTTATTAACCATGTGACTCCTCTTGGTACTCCTGAGCTTGAATGAGCATTATCAATTCCTGCTCCTTTTTTAAAAAAATATATTTACTTGGACATGAACATCTAACAAACCCTCAATCTGGTAAAAGTCTGCTTGGTATTTATTTAAATGACATTTGTTGTCATTGTTTGCGTAGGGTATTGTTAAATTTTAAATTAGTTTTATTTGTTAATATTTAGAACCATGTATCAAATGTTATCCTTTGTGTTCATACAATAGTAAGTGTACAGGCATTTATTCAGTCATTTTCCATATACACACAAATGCCACACATGTAGTATTGTTTGCATACATTAACCTTTATTAGTTTATTTGGGGGATGCCTTTATCCAAGGTGACTTGCAGGTATTACAGGGCAGTACAAGGTTACAGTGCAAAGACAATATTTGAATACTACTAGAATACAATACGAGAAATGTAGGGTTAGGACAATTTGTATCTACGATGACATGATAGTAGTCCAAGGATCGTGCATAAGTGGAGGATCCAGTAACATGGTGCTAAGGTCAGGCAAGTCCAGTGCATAGTAAGGGGGGCGGGTTAGATAGAGATCTGCAAGTGCAGTCTAAACAGGGGAGTCTTGAGGAGGCGGCAACAAGGATAGCTTTCAATTACAATCAGAAAAACCTTTACTATGGACGATGTGATTGTGGAGCTTCTATACTGCAGTGGAATCGGCTGCATTGATATTGGACCAAAAAGATTTGCACGCTGGTTTCATGGGAGGGATTGCTACATATCAAAGCATCTATAATAAACTCCTCAGAACAATTGTGCATTTTAAAAGGGCATTTGTACAGTACTGGTTTTATAAGGCTTTACTCTTGAGTTTATTTACAGACTTTATATTTAAACTTACTGATGTTGGTATAATCAGTACTGACTTGTGCCCTGCCATTTAACCAAATATTCCTGCTGCATGTTAAATGCATGCTGAAGAGGTGGATGACAGCAGACGGTCAGCCTATCGTCTTTTAACCCCTTTTAGTCCTGGCAGGACCTCCAAATGAGCGCCATCTTTTAAACAATATCATATTTTAATATGTATCCTCTTAAATGCTGAATCTGTCCATAGAAATGTAGTTTTTGCAAATATGGTGATCTTTGGCCGTGGCAGAATTCCCTTTTTTTTTTTTTTTTTTTTTTTTTGATGTTTTTGTAACCCCTTTGCAGCCTCCGTTTTGATTGCCCTTGTGGTCTTTGGGTAGCTGCCATTGGCCACATTTTGATTTCACGCTATGTGTCCCCTCTTAGCTGTGTTACTACAGCAGTAAACTGCACCCAACTTCATGTAGAGATAGCCAAGCCCTTTGTGAACCAGCCAGACCTGACTTGCATAGATTGAATGACAGGCTGTTTGCTTTGAATGTAGTGTATTTTTGTCAGGGTACCTAAGAGAACAAGGTTTTTTTTTTTTTGTTTTTTTTTTTGTATGTCTTGATCTTACAAGAAAAATTCAGGGTGAAAATATAGTAATGTGTTCTGGCAAGGGTCTGGAAATAAAAAAATATATATATATATTGCTTTTATAGTGCTCTCTCTCGTCTCTCTCCCCCAGTTTGTCCCCAAACAGCCTGATGGCGGGCAATGTAACCAACAAGAACGACCCCCGCTCCCTGAACTCCCGCGTGTTCATCGGAAACCTCAACACCCTGCTGGTGACCAAGGCGGACGTGGAGGCCATCTTCTGCAAGTACGGCAAGGTCGTGGGCTGCTCCGTGCACAAGGGCTTCGCCTTCGTGCAGTTCCTGAACGAGAGGACCGCGCGCGCCGCCGTGGCTGGGGAGGACGGCCGCATGATCGTGGGGCAGGTGCTGGGTGAGTAAGGCTGGAGTCAGCGAGCATTAATAGAGTTAATAGATTGAAACGGAGGTGAACAACCGATGATCACTCTTGTAAGTAGACCCGTTAGAGCAACAAATTAAGAGGCCGTTCGGACCATCTTTTGTAACAAGCAGCCTTTAGCATAACCAATTTTCTAAGGATCCAGATTTGAAAACCTAATTGCTGTTCAAAATTTGCGTCTATAAAAGAAATGACAGAACAGAAATGCTGCCTGACAGTGTAGTAAGTAAAGGCCACGCTGAGTTCTGATATCTTCCAAACGCACCTAGCCTAGTAATCTGCAAGGAATGTGATCTCGTTCAGAGTCTGTAACCACGATTTCCTTTTAAACGCTGAAAGAACTAGAAAAAGAACAATAAGGAACCTTTATAAATTGGCTTGTGCTAAAGCAGGGATCTCTAGCCCTGGACCTGGAGAGACCCTATCCTGCAGGTTTTATACAGGTCTACATCTTCAGTGGCTAAAGATCATCTTGACTAATTAAGTCAGTAATTGGTGCAATTAAGTAATTGAGAACTCTGTTGATCTGAAAACCAGTAGCCCTCCAGGACCAGAGTTTACTTTAGGTTACAATTCAGATTTTTCCTTGTAACGTTCTACAAAAACTTCCTTGTGTGGCTCCTTTTTTAGCAAAAAAAAAAAAAAGCTGCATATCCAGGGGTCTCAAATTCTGGTCATGGAGGGCCGGTGTTGAAGTGCTTATTAGAAGCTTAATTGTCTAATGAATTATTTAGGGTACAGTTCGAACAAAACAAGAGGAACACCGGCCCTCCAGGACCAGGATTGGAGACCCCTGCTTTAGAATATTTTGGTGCCCTCTTTTTTTTTTTTTTTAAGCACATTGATACTGCACGTGAAGAGTCCCGTCTGGCTTGTGGTCGTACTCCAGTTTTATTGACCTCTATTCTGAAAACGATGATACATACACATGTCCTGTTCCCAGCTGGATTTTTGGTCCACATAAATCTGTAGCTCTTATGGAAGAGACTGCACTTGATCCCCACCTACTTCAAAACATAGCTTTGGGAAATCTCTGGGGGGATAACATAATATCTCCTGCTCTTCTAGTTTTTTCTATTTGACTGGTTTAGATTTCTTGTCATTTTAGAACTAAACTACCCTCTTCTGAATCCTCATGTAATTGTGCCTCTACATGCAAGTTGACTGGTATATGTTAGTCTACAGAACCTTAACTGGGAACATACCTGCTTACTGGAGTACTCTTCTTAATTGTACAACTTAATATCCAGACATTTTATTTAACTGGTTGTTCCCACGCAGGCTAACAACAATTTGTTAGTCACTCATTTCAGTTTGCAGCAGCCAATAACTGAAATGAGTTTCAACAAAAGTTCAAATTGGAACGGTTCATATCCGAGATTGCATTTTAACCTCGGGGTCGACTCGTTGCTCACTGACATCAGCACGTGCTAAGTTGCTGCTGAGTTTTATGATTGTGTTTTACCTCTTATTTATTTATTTATTTATTGTGTTTGTTTGCTATGGTGGCGTGGGCCTCTTGCCAGGTCGTCCTTTTAAAAGAGAATTTGTTCTCAATTCACTGCTCTGGATAAAGGTTTTGATTGATTTGCATCCCGTTTCTGAATGACTATGCATAGAGTTATAATCTCGCTGCTTCCTTGCTGAAATGGTGAGCTGATTTGACTGCCTGTCTATCCCAGGCAGGTTATATCATGTTTTGCATTTATATGGGCACTTCAGGCTTATTGGCTTGACTGCCACTGCTGTGATTTCAGGTTGGTTATGTGCAGTTTCCCTGTTAGTGGAAACCACAGCCTCAGCAAATTGTGAAGAGATGTACAGGAGTGTATTGTAATCTGGGGGTATATGAAAGTTGTTGTTTTGTAAGTTATATTATATTGGTCGAATATTTTCTCAAAAGTAATTAACAAACACATAGAAAATTCAATTTTTACAAATGCTGAGCTCAAATTGTGATCAATGTCTCAAGTCTTTTGCAATGAAACATTTTTCCTTGAAATATTTCTTTTGGCATTTTCTAAATTCAGTACTGTCGACTATTGAAGAAATTTCTAGATTTTGAATTGCACTGAAACGGATCAGTGTTTTAATAGTCTCACTAGGAGAGTTTTTTAAAAGCCTCCCCATTGCCCTGAGGTGGAAAATCGGGTTAGCATTGCAGGGGTTTTAAAGCTCCCTAATCCAGCGAGTTAATCCGTATTTGACTGGCCCTCCTCTTGTATAGAGTTGGCCGTAGTCCCTCTGCTCTGATGAGAACACAGAACCAGGACGTGCCCCTGTGCAGGACGTTGACCACAGCCAGCTGGGGACCAAACTTTGACAACCTCTCAATATACTGAAACCTGAATTAACTGGTTCCCAAATACACTAGATTTATGCCTGTGTAGAAACACATGAGCTTTTGGGGGAGGGGGGGGGGGAGGAGAAATTGAACAGAGCACTAGATCAAGGGAACACCAAATGCAGATACCAGAGTTGATTGTCAGCTGTGGTTAGCAGGATATTGAAAAAGGAAGGGTCCTTTTTGATCCCTCATGTCTTTTTACACAAACCTGCAATCTGCAGTAGGCTTGCTGCATGGAGGAAAGCTTTTAGTTGCTCCCTGAGTAATTGCAAAAATGAAACGCAACACTCGATGTGTAAGAAACTACAGTAATAGGCAGGCATTTATTTTTAATTTTTTTGTTTCAGATATTAACTTGGCATGTGAACCCAAACCTCATCGATCAAAGTCTGGGAAACGTTCATCTGGAGACATGTATGGGTAAGAGTCTAATTTATTTTGTTTCCTCTGAACTAGATACAAGGGACTGGGGATCAAGCTTGGTCTTCACAGCTGTTCACTGGATAAGTTTCCTGGAAGACTGCTGCTGCACCAACCCACACGCTTTTTTGCGAAAGTGTATACTAGTAGCTGATTTTAATTATAATCCGCTGTTTGAATTTAATTTGTATTAATACTGTGACTATTCAACTGTGGCAAATGGTGTATTGTGTTATTTCTGAAAAGATTAATTAAATATGATGCTCCAGTTTCTAATGTGTAATTAACCTTTGAATGTCTGGACCGTCTGTCTGCAGCTGAGCCTAGTCTCCCTTGCGACCTGTCTGTCTCTCGCTGTTCCCATGTCTCGCTGCTGTTTTTCTCTCATGCAGACCTTGATTTAACACATTTTAATTGAATTTAAATACCCTACTTTGGTGTAATCAGTATTTAAGTCTTAACCCTGTAATGCCCAAGCATTTTTTAAATGAGAAAAGCTGCTTTTATTTAGTTAACTAGATTCTGTTTCTAGTTTGCTGTTTTCCCCAGTCCGGCAACACAATCTATTGCATATGACAAATGCTGGATTTAAAAAAGAGGGGTAGCTGAGCATTGTATCGCATGCACTGCAGAAATGAGCACTACAGGGTAAATTCACTATACACAACAGGGTGTGCAATTCAGTATCGCCCGACGCCGGGACAACAAGTTTTGCCGTTGCTTTGCCCATCGGACAAATAGTTTTCAATTTATTTATTTTTTCCTATGTTTGTTCTGTTGCTAGAAACACGATTTCTAGAGAGTCATGCAAGTTTCTGAAAACTGAATTGCGTAAATGTAGCACCTACACAAACATTTTAAACTTCTGATTGGCTAGCTGTGGGGATGGTAGAACAAGCTGATCTATTGGTTACAAAGAAACCCAGAAATGTCTGGCAAGGCACAGACTAATCTTTAAACTAAGGTATTTTGAAGTGTTTTAATTTCAGCAAATAAGTGGTACTGCTTTCTTAATGCATGAACCTGACACTTGAAATGCAGCGATCTAGTAAAGTTTAAAAAAAAAAAAAAAAAAATGGTATTGGCAGATTAGAAAGCTTTGTGGTTATGTGTGTACTTGTTGGGTTGTTTAAAAAAAGAAACAAAGTTTACTGTTGAAGCATTTCAAGACCCTGGCAAAAAATGTACTATTTTTTTGTATTGCTAAACTAGTTTGCCACTTGTCATTTTACATACGTTTAAATCTAAAACGTTATGTTAAGCAAAGCTTTTTGTTTTTACTAGATTTGAACAGAAGCAATGCCCAATCAATTGATTTTGTGAAACTTAGTGGAGGTTGACAAGTGTTTATAATGATAGGCATGAAATGCATCTAAGATTCTGTAAAATATATTTTAAAATAAGACTATCTCATGGCAATGTGTGTATTAATTCATTTATGTATTTATTTCAGAGAGTAGTGCAGGGAAAGAATGACAGTAAATATGAAAAACAGTAAATGTAAAGAAACTTGATGGGTTAATACACAAGTCCTTTTTATAAATCTGGGGTTCTGCAGTTACAAAACTGAAAACTTCAAGAAATCAAAATTCCACAAAGCAGGGGCAATAGTTGGCAATAATTTCATATCTGTGGAGCTTTTGTGTATCTTGAAGAATTTAGTGAACCAGTTAAGCTACAGGTTGATCCGCCCCTGTTAATCACGAATTGATTTAGGTTCACTGTTAAATAAATAAAACCAAAATACTTATATAGTTATATTCTCCTTTTTTGTGTTTTGTTGTGACGGGGCAAGTAGATTGAACAAAATGTTTTTCAAAAATCGCACACCCCTGCACAAAATGCTTTATAGTCTCATACACAATTACTGGGGTGTGGGTGTGTTTTGTTTTTTTGTTTTTTTTTTGTTAGGCTGGTTTCCAAATGTTCATGTTAAACATTTAAAACAAGATTTATTAATCTACTGAATTGCAATTTTTTTTTCATCCTAGTTCTTCGTTTGATCTGGATTATGATTTTCAGAGAGACTACTACGACAGGTAATAAAACATGTCTCAAATTAAAAGTACAATGAGCAATCTTTTAGATTATTGGAAAGGTGATCCACAACAGATACATCGATAACACTATTCAAAACCAAGAAAAGAGGGTCTTTACAAAAGCCTGAAATGCATGCTACACAGTAATATAACATATGCATTGAGAACTATTCTAACTAGTAATCCAATTACTAAAAAGCAATTCACCAATCCATGAGTTAACTAAGGCTCTCTGTCTCTCTTCTCCCTACCCCCCTCCCACCACCCCACCCCTGCAGGATGTACTCATTACCCCTCTCGTGTCCCTCCCCTCCCCCTCCTCCCCTGTCCAGGCCAGTGATCCCGTCCAAGAGACCGCGGGTCAGCGCAAGTGGGGGTGGCCGCCGTACCAAGAGCAGCTTCTCCTCCAAGGGCAGCCAGCGGAGCTCCTCGCGCAGCAGTGAGTATCCGCACAGGAGCAGCGGTGAGGATCTGAGCCAAGCATTAAGAACATCCTAGAGGGGGTTCCAAACCCCGGGGAAGAGTGGGGTGGGGGAGGCGGGGCAGCTGTGGGACTGAAGTGCTTTATTGTGTTGGGGTTTCAGATGCTGTATTGCCAGTGGGGTGTGAAGACTTGGACTGCACGATCAGGCTTTAGACCAACAGGGGTTAGAGCAATAATCTATTTACAGTGATGTTATCAAGTTTGTTTTAGATCATTTATTTTGCCCAGGCATTAAAAACAAATCTAAAGTCCACCATACCCGGGGCGATTTGTCGTCCTGTGAGAGACTGTGGCGGATAAAAAACTGTCTGTTTTATGTGCTTAGCAGCTGTTGCTGAGTGCTGGGGAAGCGAGTGGTAAAATCACTTACCAAGACACGGGTACGAGAAGAGCCGTTCCAGCAGGTGAGATTTGGCACTGATGCTCTTTTGACTTTTTTGTACCATGTGGTGTCAACAGCTGCGCTTGTTGGTCGATTTACGAGAGGCTTGTCGCAAATGGAGAAGTGCTCTATTTGCTAATGACAGACAATTTTTTATCACACAGGGCGATTTTTTTTTTTTTTTTTTTGTTGCTGCAACATTTCGGCAACAACAAAATCGCCCATTTATGGTGGCCTTAAGATGAGGTGTGAAGACTATGGCAGCTAGTTTCCAGTGTAGTGCAATCTGGCATTCGACCAACGGGTTGGAACAGTAATTGATTTATAGCGAGTATAATTTGTTTAGAACCTTTTATTAAGCTGAAAAATTAATGATCATTATTGTGGACAATACTGTTTGATAGCCCTCCTAAAGCTAATAAATGTCAACGTTAAGTTAAAATGCATGCCTTGTAATTTTAAAAGCGATGTTGTATCCCTACAGCTAACCCTGAACAATGTAAACAAACTGGACTGTCAACACTTTCTTTTTTGTTAATGTGATTAACTGCAGCTTTAAAATGCATACTTGTTTTGATTTCTTTATTGGCAATGTTGAAAGATTGAGTCTGCATCACCCATGTTTTTGAATGAGCATGGTAAACAATTCTTGGCATTTGTGTGTGGTATTAATATATTTACTACTAACAAGGATTCAAGTCTATAGATTATTTGATAATTATATGTTTTTGCAGTTGCTATATTTTGCATATAAATAAATTCCTTTTCTCCTTACTGGATTATACTGTTGTACACAATGTTTCACAGTGGCATATCTTTAAGCTAGTTGAAATATTTCAGTAGTTTATCACAACTTTAATATTTTGTGCTTGTTTACATTATTAATATATATTTTGCAAGTTAACAATTGTTCACTCTATTTATTGTATCGTGATGTGTATCTTATCACGACCCATGCATTGACGTATGTGAACCCAGCCAGAGGCGCAGGTTTTGTAATGCAGTCTGTCTCCTCTCTCTCAGTGAAAGCTGATGACCTGCAGACCATTAAGAAGGAGCTGACTCAGATTAAACACAAGGTGGATTACCTGCTTGAGAGCCTGGAGAGGATGGAGAAGGACCATGGCAAGAAGTCGGGTAGGGAGGAGAAGCGATGCAACAGGGTTAGGCACCCTCAGCCACACCTTGCTTCAGTTTAATAACCGAGAACATGGTTGTGTAACAAAACTCCTCGCAGCGCAGGGGTGGCCAAAGCTGGCCCTTCCACTCCTGATCCAGCCCTGTTCTCAATTGTTTAACCAATTACACATCCATCCAGACCCTGACGTAGTTCAGGAGGCTCTGTGGTCCAGTGGTTAAAGAAACGGGCTTGTAACCAGGAGGTCCCCGGTTCAAACCCCAGCTCAGCCACTGACTTTATTATGTGACCCTGAGACGACATTGTAAGTGACCCTGCAGCTGATGCATAGTTCACACACCCTAGTCTCATATCTTGTAAAGCGCTTTGTGATGGTGGACCACTATGAAAGGCGCTATATAAAAATAGATGATCTCATTTTGCCTGTTAAACCTTGAGTGGAATGGCCTGAAAAATTGTGAATTCCCTTGAACTTATTACTGCTGAATTCATTTATTTTTGTAGATATGAAAAGTTTATTTACTTACTTTTATACTGCAGCTTGAAATGTGTTTATTTTTTCTGTAAAGTACAACTACCAAATTAACAGTAACTAGATGTTTTATACACATTGGTATGTAAATATGATGTTTGAAATAATGACTTGTGGGTCAAAGCATGTCACTAGCAGAAGATAAGGAAAGCACCCAATTTGAAAGCCGCGAGACCAGGGAAGTGCAACACAGCATAGCTTGCGAACAGAATTATTTAATCCAGTGTAGCACCAGATATATTTTAAAATATAAAAATACATGCAGTTTCTTTCAAAGCTGCACTAAGGAAGCCCGTAACAGTTAAGATTTTATGGCATTCTTGTTTTGGGTACAATCGCTGCAATAGCGCTGTGTTGATCTGGTGTCTCGCTCCACGTGTGTAGATACGAAGAGCAGCAAGCCTGACGAGCCTCAGCCCCAGCACAGCAGCAGCAGCAGCAGCTCCAAGAAGGAGGAGGCAGTGAAGATGCAGAGCGAGGCGGTGGGTGACTCTGACGATGATGAAGGGGACCTGCTTGACGACGAGGACGAGGTACAGAGCGCTTCCCCTGCTCCTAGCACGGTGTAGCAAACAACCATGCAGACCCGGGGGACAGCTGCAATTGCAGAATCATTGCAAAAAAATGGTTGAGAATACGAGTGTTTGCTCCATGTAAAGCGCAACGTGGAACTGAATGATTTAAGCTTGGAAAGTTGTTTAATCAATTACATAGGTTTTACAAGAGACAATTCCAGTTGAGATTCACCCTGGGTATATAACCATGTTCTTGGTTATTAAACTACAGACACCCTACTTGACACAATACACATAGAACCTCTTATGGTGGCAAAAACAGTCTAAATATTACAGCCCCTTGTACACAAGGGCCTATTTGAAAAATTTGGCCCATATGTTATCTTTTAAAATACCAATGTTTTAGCATAGTGTTTTCTTTAGTAATACCAGAAGGCATTTTTGAAATTTGTTAATGAATTTAATATAGCTTAAATGTATGCCAAGTTTTAAAAAGTGTAAGCCTTGATGAAGCTGGGTTTATTACAGTTTAAAATTCATCCACAATTTCACTCGGAATACAAAGTAAAACTTAGAAACGTCATCAGTGTATTGAAAATGCCATCCAGCAAGATACTATGTTGTGGCTATGCAAAGCTGCCTTTCTTTTGCTGTGGATTTCAGAGGGACTTTTGCTTTGCCTCCTGGCGCTCTCGTGGGTTAAGGTGGCAAAACTGGCAGGGACTGTGTAGACCAGTGGTACTCTGGCCCTTGAGATCCAGTCCAGGTTTTTCCTCCAAGCAGGTTCTAATGTAGTTAATTGAACCTGCTAAGAGGCAATTGACTAATTTAGGACCTGACTGGGCATCAGGTGAGCTCAAGCGGACACCTGCAGGGCTGGTCTTTATCCTCCAGAGTCCAGCAGCTGCCAACATCCGCTCTCGACTTCCTGGGTGTGAAGAGGCGATTTGGTTTGGACGTCCGCTTACCTTGAGTTCTCCTGCGCTGTTTTAGGGAACGTAATTGCTCGTTCTAAAATTGGGGAGACAACCGAAAGAAAATCTGACCTATTAAACATTTTTGTTTGAAAGGAGATTAAGTGAGGCATTGAAATAGTCTCTTTGTATAGTGAAAGAACATTTTCGTAGTGTTTTTACAGGTGCAAGCGTCGGGTTCGATCATGTTCTGCTGACTCTCTTGCAGGTGAAGAGCCGTGGGGGGCGCGAGGAAGAAGAGAACGATGAAGAGGAAGACCGGGAGCAGGAGGAAGGGGAGGATGATGGGGACAGTGCTAACGGAGATGACGACTCTTAAACAGCCTGCCTGCTGTGCGGCAGTGACAGTCCTCCCTGTCCCTCCTGAAACCTGTCTAATTAAATCAACCCTCCCCAGCCTGCGACTGTGTGTGTCTCTGACCTGTCCCTTCCCTTTCGTCTCTCTCTGTTTTTATTTTTGATACCTCTTAAATAAACCATGTGTTTTATATCCTACTAGCCATGGGTCTGTGTTTTTTTTAATTTTGTTTCAATCCTAGATGTCTCTTAATGTAGTCTTTTTATATGCACACTGAGTAGACAAGAGGACAGAAAAATAAATATTGTACGCAACATTAAGTTATCCTAGATGACAAAATTCCATAGTCCCATTTTGCATTTTAATTAATTTAATAGGTCTTGCAGGTTTTTTTTTTAAACAGATGTAGTTCTCCCTTTTAACCACCAGAGGGAAGTAGAGAACGCAGTTCTTTATTTATTAGCAGATGCCGTTATCCAGGGCGACTTTTAGTTGTATACAAAAAAATGCATATCAATAACTACAGTACAACTAAGCAAGATACAAAATACAATGACTTCAGTCCTAATAAGAGGAAATACAAAACACAGTACAATTTGATATCGGGGCAGTTCAAGAGCAGATAAGTGTTGTTGCATCAGGGTTAGATATGAGTGCAGGTGAAATACAAAACACTACAGATTGGGTTCAGTGCAGGATTAAATACAGTAAAATATGGAGCAGATAAGTGCAAGTTAAAGTGCATTAAAGGCAGAGTGCTATATTGTCCAGAAGGGAAGAGTTGATTTTACAGGTGTTGTTTGAAGAGGTCTTGAGGAGGTGCTGGAAGGTGGTCAGGGATTGGGCAGTCCGGACATCTTTAGGAAGTTCGTTCCACAACTGCGGGCGAGGTGGAGAAGGAGGCGGGCTCTGGAGGCAGGGCAGCGTAGCGGAGGTACAGGCAGTCTTCTAGTGCAGGCGGGTCAGGTGGGGTGTAGGGAGAGATGAGTCTGGTCAAGGCATCTGTAGGCAATTATAAGAGTCTTGAACTGGATGCGAGCAGAGATCGGGAGTGAGTGGAGCAGTGGAGTTGCTTGGGAGAAGCGAGGCAGAGAGAACACCAGGCGGGCAGCGGAGTTCTGGATGAGCTGTAGCGGACGGGTTGTGGATGCAGGGAGGCCGGGCAGGAGGGAGTAGCAGTAGTCCAGGTGGGACAGAACCAGTGCTTGGACGAGTAGTTAGTGAGGTAGGGCCGGATTCTTCGTATGATGCTCAGGAATAATCTGCAGGTGCGTGTTAGAGTGGAGATGTGCTGGGAGTAGGAGAGGCAGGGTTCCAGGGTTACTCTGAGATTCTTGGCTGAGGAGGGAGACAGTGGTAGATTCCAGATGAATGGAGATAGATCAGAAGAGGGGGAAGAAAAGGAAGTCAGATTTAGAGGATGAGTTTAAGGTGATGCGAGTGCACCCAGGAGGAGATAGTAGACAGAATGGTACAGGAGGGGATGCTGAGGTCAGAGCATAGAAATGGTATGAGAAACCATAGGATGCAATGAGGAGGCCCAGGGAGCGGGGTGTAGAGAGAGAGCAGGAGAGGACCCAAGACTGATTCTTGGGGGACTCCTGTTGAGAGAGGGTGAGGTGTGGAGGTTGAGCTACGCCAGGTTACCTGGAGGGTGCGGCCGGAGTGGTGCAGAGATTCCCAGGTCAGCGAGAGAGGATAGGAGAATAGTGATCGACAATGTCAAAGACAGCAGAGAGAGCGAGGAGAATTAGGACAGAGGAGAGAGAGACAGCACGGGCAGTTTAGCGAGTTAGTGACAGACAGGAGAGCAGTTTCAGTGGAGTGAGCAAAGCAGAAACCAGATTGGAAAGGGTCAAGCAGAAAGTGTTGACAGGAAAGCAGAGCTGGCGGTGTACTGCCTGCTTTAGGGTTTTAGAGAGGAAGGGTAAGAGGGAGACAGGACGGTAGTTCTGGAGGGAGGTGGGGTCGAGGGTAGGTTTTTTGAGGAGGGGGGTGATAGAGGGAGCAGAAGATGGTGGAGGTAGCAGAGTCTACAGAGAGTTGGAAGAAGGAGTTGATAGGAGGGAGGTGAGAGAGAGCGGAGGTGTAAGGAGGGAGGGGAAAAAAGAGATGAAATGGTGATCAGAGAGGGTGGAGGGGCAGCAGTCCCTGGAGAAGGTGAGGTCCACTTGATGGCCAGCTTTGAGGGTAGCATCATGACAATTTTTTACACTTGCAACTTTAAACTTGGTTTCAAAGCTCTTTTCAAAATGGCCATTCTAGTGCACTGGGGTTTGGGATCTGTCTTCTAAATCACTGCAGGAAGAGCAATTTATATTAAAATAAATAAGTGCTCTGGCTTTTCTGTTTCACACAATGTCATGGATCGTTCTTGCTGTGTTACCTGTTTGACAATGTGGGCAATAATCCTGACACTATCAGTGCACTAGAGCAAACAGGAGCAGGACTTGTAAAATAAGTGGTCAAAATTGTGACATGGTCTTTATACTAAGTGGTTGTTTTTTTTGAGTCTTCTTTTGTTTTTCTCTATTTTATAATGTAGTCCAATATGAGTCATCCCTGGCCATGAACCAGGACTCCAAAAGACTGATTCAAATTAGATTGTCTCGCCTTTCATTAAAGTGACAGGGAGACAGGCGGAAATAAAAAGCTCTTTTATAGCAGCACCTTGGAAACCAGAAGAAAGGTTGAGAATTTAGCAGCGTGCCATCAGTCCAGACTGCAGGCCAACGCTAGTGTCAGAGAGCTCTTAACCCTGTTCCATGCAGTATACTCAGTATAGGTTTTAGTTTTTTCTTCAGTGGTTTATATAAAATAGGGTTACCAGTTTTCAGCCTTAAGTTTTTGTCCTGGACAGAAAGAGTAAAATTTTATTTATTTATTTATTTTATTTATTTATTTATTTATTTATTTATTTTAAGTAAGAAAACCTTATTAGGGTGCTCAGCAAGTTAATAGCAAAGCAATTTTATTACGTTGTATTGCCAATATTATGGATTCATTGTTTAATTATTGTGGTTGTGTATATCATGTGTTTAAATGGTAATCAATCAATCAATGTTTATTTTATATAGCGCCTTTCATAGCGGACCACCATCACAAAGTGCTTTACAAGATGCAGTAACAAAAAGAAAATCCATAATACTTTAAATACAGAGAAATGCGTAATACATGATATACAATAAAAAAAAAAAAACAGTGCATTAATAGCAGATATCAGGCTTAAGGAAAGCAAGAGAGAACAGGTGAGAGTTGATTTAAAGTGAGCGACGGTGGGAGCATCACGCACCAAAGCTGGGAGAGAGTTCCAAAGAGTCGGAGCCATGAAGCTAAAGGAGCGTTCTCCAAGTGTGGGGCGCTTATGCTTGGGGATAACGAGCAGGCTAGAGTTGGAGGACCTCCGCTTGCGTGCAGGGACATAGCGGGTCAGCAGGTTGAGGAGGTACTCGGGACCTGTGTGATGAAGGGCATTGCAGGTGAGCAGGAGAGTTTTGAAAATAATCCTGAACTTTACAGGTAGCCAGTGCAACTGGGCAAGACGGGGGGTGATGTGATCATGTTTTTCACATCTGGTAAGGATCCTAGCAGCGGCATGCTGAACTAGCTGCAGTCGGTTTATGTTGCGTGCCGGGAGACCACCATAGAGAGAGTTGCAGTAGTCGAGTTGAGAGGAGACAAATGCATGACAAAATATCTCTGCATCCGGGAGGGAAAGGTAGGGATGGACTTTGGAGATTTTTAGAAGATGGAAGAAGGAAGATTTGACCACGGAGGAGATGTGGTGCTGACTCCCTCACGCATTCATCGTGTGACTCTACCAATGTCATTGCCAATTGAGCCTTGACACACTTAAACTCCTGGGTTAGAGCTGAGACTGGCAGCTGCAGTATCCCTTTAACATACAGTCCCACTCTGCTGAGACAGCGTGGAACTCCTAAGCATTTCCTGACTAATGAACTGATTATCGCTTCCAGCTTTTCCATTGTCAAGGAAACCTCATACACAGTGAGTGGCCACAGAAGTCTTGGCAGTAGACCGAACTGAAAGCACCAGAGTTTGCTTGGTAAAGCACTGCTGTCTATGCTCTTCAACCCTGCAATAAATACACGGATGTTTAATTTTGTAATTATGATTGTTATATACTGTTATTTGAATGGTTTCAGATTTGATACGATGTCAGTGAATTGAAGAAAAAAACACCCCAGTTTTTCACTCAAAATCTGGTAACCCTAAATAATAATAATAATAATAATAATAATATGTAGAATGTAATGTGGATAAATAAACAATTTACCAGTTTCCTGGGCAGATATTGGGGATGCAAAAGCTGCCCATCTTCTGTTCAGTGTGAATGCCAATCACTGTTACAAGCTAACTTCACCAACTTTGCAAAGCATGTAAAACGGACTGAAAAAAGAAATGAGGACCAGGGGTCACAAATGGAGATTAGATAAAGGGGCATTCAGAACAGAAAATAGGAGGCACTTTTTTACACAGAGAATTGTGAGGGTCTGGAACCAACTCCCCAGTAATGTTGTTGAAGCTGACACCCTGGGATCCTTCAAGAAGCTGCTTGATGAGATTCTGGGATCAATAAGCTACTAACAACCAAACGAGCAAGATGGGCTGAATGGCCTCCTCTCGTTTGTAAATGTTCTTATGTTCTTATGACGTCTTGTGTTGTACTAAAAGAAATGTATTTTTTACATCAATGCAGAGTTGGGTTAGGTCAGAAGATCCAGCCAGCTTGTTTACCTTATCTGATGCCATTCTCTAGCGAGCTGATCTGAAAAGCATGTTGGTGTGACATGTAGGGTTATGCTCTATCAACCCCTCTTCCTCTTTCTCCTCCTCCTCTATGCCCGTGCCGCTGCCTTTCACTCATTTGATGTAAACACGCTCTGCTTACACCTGGGATTCTGTTTCACAGTCCTCTCTCAGATATATTGTTACAGCCCTATCACACTTGACAGGGATCAATTACGCCACCTGCTGTTCTTAACGAAATCCTGCTTAAAAAAGGATTGCTGCTGGTTGGAAACTTAATCCACTCTTGAGAACCAGCCCTGACTAGCCACAAGAGAGACCTCATTGCACTCAAGGACATCTACATATAGGCTGATCCCAGGACTTAATGGCAGGAGCTAAGACAGGTTAAAATAATGATTTCTGTTCATTATAAAATACCATAAATGGTCTAGATAGAGTTAACCCAAGACACGACTTCAAATTTAGCACAGAGAGAAGAACGAGAGGGCATAAATGGAAGCCTGAGTAAAAGTAAGTTTAGAACTGAAAGTAGGAAGTGCTTTTTTAGTTTTAAATGCTTGGAATAGCCTACAAGGTGACATAGGTGACTTAAACACTGGGACCATAAAAAAGACTAGATTCTGTGCTTTTAAATAAGCTCCCCCCAGTAGGGGAGAATGGTGTGCTAACCAGGGACGAGCCTCGATGGGCTGAATGGCCTTTTTTTGTTCTCATGTCACAATACCCAGCTACAGCTCCAAGCTTTTGCTTTACCCCAGGACTTCTCCTTGCACAGATCTACACTTGCTGCTTAACCCCCAAGCCGGGGGTACTGTTCTATTCCTGTGCTCTAAGGTTCCTGCAGCACAGATGACTCCATAGCACCAATTGCCTATGAACTTCCATCTGTAAACCTCAAGACCTTCAAGCAGCCCAAAGCCAGTCAGCATGTTAGTTTCTTAACATGCTGCTTAGTTTCTTCCACTCCTCAGCCCACTGGGAGTTAAATCCACAGTGCAGCTTGTTAGTGTTTCAGTCGTGGAACGGGAGCACAGTGATTTGTATGGGGCATGCTGGGGCTTGTGCAGGGCATTGTGGGAACAGAAACCTCTCTGAACTCTGTAACCTGACCCCTAGCAGTGAGCCACAGATTACAGCAGATCCCCTCTGCTGCTGATTAATTGAAACAAAGCTGAAAACAACCACCAGACTCCCCTTTGCATTGCTAAGGAAATCCACAAACACCAAGATCAATAACGTCCATTCTACCATAAACAAGTACAGTACAGTCTCAGCAACGCCGGCATTGTGTACCCTGATGTGACAGGGAGGCTGCAAATAGGCTGATCCCTGGAGCCAGCATTATACATCAGCCACCAACACCGGGGCAATAGGAAATCCACGTTACCTGGCGGAGGAAAAGCATGGAAGGCTCCTATATTACAGTGAAGCTACGTCTGCGTTGGTCCCCACCACTACTGTCTCATTTTATCTGGGCGAGTTCAGTAGCAGCATGAAGTAAATAACAGCAACTCTCCTGTAATGAAAATCAAGGTTACACAGAGTGATTCCAGGCCTTCCTTCCTTTTCATGCACTTTTCTATTCCATTTGCTATGTTGGTCTCAAGACACATGTTATAGCAAGAAATGCATTTTCATTTAAAACCAGTGCATGCACAGCAGTGTGGTGTAGTGGTTAGGGCTCTGGACTCTTGACTGGAGGGTCGTGGGTTCAATCCCAGGTGGGGGACATTGCTGCTGTACCCTTGAGCAAGGTACTTTACCTAGATTGCTCCAGTAAAAACCCAACTGTATAAATGGGTAATTGTATGTAAAAATAGTGTGTTATCTTGTAAAAATTGTAAGTTGCCCTGGATAAGGGTGTCTGCAAATAAATAAATAATAATTATATGATACTGGGGGAATTCATAGAATTAGTCCAAAGAAGCTTGGATGGAAGCGTCAGTAACAAGCTGCAAACGGGGCATTAACTCTCGTATTACTTGTGTCTGTCACCCAGGTCAACCCTGCTTTATCAAAAAGCAGTGTGAAATCGCGTCGTCCCGGCTTTGTGTTCCCTCAGCTTATGAAAGAAAGTGCTTCCTACCTGTTCTAAACTTTTCCTCAGCTTCCATTTATGCCCTTTAGTCCTAGTCTTGGCTTACTTTATTTATACCTTTTAGGGTTTTAGAAACTTTATGAGGCCTCCTCTCTCACGTTTCTTTCTAGACCGAAGCGATTTCGTTCTTGTAAACTCTTTTCATTTCCTCAGTCCTGGGATCAGCCTACAGTAATGGCACTTCTCTGTACTTTATCCAGTACACTCATTTGCATGCCTTCAAGCAGTTTTCTGTTACGCTGCAAAAGTTGTGCAAATAAGGAAGGTCTAAAATGGAAAACAGCAGAACTTTAATATTGCAAAACTGAAGAGATTCTACATAAATTACACAGTCCTGTGCAAATTTGTTAGAACACCTCAAGATTTGTCATTTCTATACCTACCTGCTTGAAACAGGTTTTCTTGCGTAATTCTTGTTTTCAGCTTATTTTTTTTGTAAAGGATTACTATGGTAAATTTGCATAGCATTTTTGCAGTTCACCTATGCTTTACAATATGCACTTACCATGGTTTACCATGTTTTTTTTATCATCCTCTACCATACCCCTCTGAGCTGCATACTTTCACTGTGTTACTTTAATACACGTTGCTATGCTTTCACTTGGGTAAACTTATATAAGGTACATATATGCTTGGTCTTAGCATGAAACTCATGTTTATAAATTAGCTTTTTTAACCTATGCTTTTAATATTGAGTTTTCCAATGAAGTCCTAATTTTTGCCCCTTTTCCATTTCCATTTTATTAACTGTTGTACTGGACTGTGTGACAGGGTTGCATCACAGCCCAAGATGTTACGGGCAGCAGTGTGAAGTAGTGGTTAGGGCTCTGGACTCTTGACTGGAGGGTTGTGGGTTCAATCCCAGGTGGGGGACACTGCTACTGTACCCTTGAGCAAGGTACTTTACTTAGATTGCTCCAGTAAAAACCCAACTGTATAAATGGGGAATTGTATGTAAAAATAATGTAATTGTATGTAAAAAATAATGTGATATCTTGTAACAATTGTAAGTCGCCCTGGATAAGAGCGTTTGCTAAGAAATAAATAATAATACTGCCAGGAAATCTGAAAGCTGCAGTACTTTGATTAACACAAAAAATGGCACAAGGGCCAAAACAAAAGGTTCAAACAAAATACACAAATGTGGGCTGCGCATTCTCCTTCACTACTATGTTGCAAAACAGCACAAACTCCTCCAAGAAACGTCGTCCTCTGGCTTTTTTAGAACAGGCAGCCACTCCCTAATCAGCCCTCAATTATCTAATTGGGGAGTGGCCACACCTGTGATTGTTGGCCGGGACGGATTTAACCCCATCCCTGCCAGCCTTGCATTCCCTCACACACTATTTACACAAGCAGGGCTTTTGCCCTGTCAGACTTTATTTTATTATTATTATTCATTTCTTAGCAGACGCCCTTATCCAGGGTGACTTACAATTGTTACAAGATATCACATTATTTTTTACATACAATTACAATATTTTTATACACATTATTTTTACATACAATTACCCATTTATACAGTTGGGTTTTTACTGGACCAATCTAGGTAAAGTACCTTGCTCAAGGGTACAGCAGCAGCGTCCCCCACCTGGGATTGAACCCACAACCCTCCGGTCAGGAGTCCAGAGCCCTGTACGACCAGCAAGCATGTTGACAGGGGTGTAAGTGCAAACTACATATTGTGTGTCTCTCAGTGTCTCATCCTTCTCTAATCTAGAACCTGCGGCTGTAGAAGCCACAATGAAAGTGCGTCTCCAGAGTGTTCGAGCTGGCCTGTCAGCAGGCTTGTTGCAAACTCCCTGCTGTAAGAGGCTTGTGTTCAGAGGATCCAGGGATGAACTGCAAAGCAGGCAGTACCAGTGCTCTTTGTTTCAAGCTAGCTGATTTATAGAGCTTGTGTTTTGAATTGTCTCAGCTGCCTCACAGATAAAACTCCCTGGGCAAAAACATTTCTTAAAAAAAACAACAACAAAAAAACAGGAGAAACAGGTCACCCCACATACTGCTGTTTGAAGAATCGAGCTTGAAAATCGAGATTTTTAATAGAAGCTGTTTTTAATGGTGTTGTTTAGCAGCTAGAATAGTACCTTAAAAAGGACTGCTGCCAAGCGTTATTCTTTTGCTTGCATTTCTGCATGTATAATAATTATAATTATAGGAGGCTGTGTGGTCCAGTGGTTAAAGAAACAGGCTTGTAACCAGGAGGTCCCCGGTTCAAATCCCACCTCAGCCACTGACTCACTGTGTGACCCTGAGCAAGTCACTTAACCTCCTTGTGCTCCGTCTTTCGGGTGAGACGTAATTGTAAGTGACTCTGCAGCTGATGCACACACTCTCTGTAAGTCGCCTTGGATAAAGGCGTCTGCTAAATAAACAAATAATAATAATAAATAATATAATACATCACTGTGGATTGAAGTGCCTCTCAGTTTCATCCTGGTAAAGATTATTTCTGTAGCGTCCTTGTTAGCTATAAATCTACCTGGCATGAACTGCTGTCTCTCTCACCCCTAAGAAAGGGGCTCCCTCCAGTCAGGGCAGGCTTGAGGCATGGAGACTGAACTGCTCCCTCCCTCCCTCACCCCCCTAAGAGAAAGGGTGCTCCCTCCAGTCCAGGGCAGGCTTGAGGCATGGAGACTGAACTGCTCCCTCCCTCCCTCACCCCCCTAAGAGAAAGGGTGCTCCCTCCAATCCAGGGCAGGCTTGAGGCATGGAAACTGAACTATTCCCTATGGGGAGTTTGTTACCGGATAACTTTACTCAGTCTACTTCCTCATTAAATGCCTTTGTAACCCTGAATAGATAATTAAAAATATGTTAAGAATTTTAATGCGCAAACCATCTCCCAAGTTCAGTGGAACCATAAATATGATTCATTTTCTAACAATGCTGAATGACTGATAGTTTGTCTTTCATTTTAATTGATGTTGTTTAAAATAAGACTAACATAAGAAGGTTTACAAACGACAGGAGCCCATTCAGCCCATCTTGCTCGTTTCCTCCCCAGTAATGTTGTTGAAGCTGACACCCTGGGATCCTTCAAGAAGCTGCTTGATGAGATTCTGGGATAAATAAGCTACTAACAACCAAACGAGCTGGGCTGAATGGCCTCCTCTCATTTGTAAACTTTCTTATGTTCTTATGTTCTTAAGTTTATTTATAATAGAAGTCAGGCTTATTGGTCTGTAGTTACCTGGTTTGGTTTTGTCTCCCTTTTTGTGTATTACGTTTGCAATTCTCAAGTCTGTCGGTACAACCCCTGTGTCAAGAGACTGTTGCATGATGTTGGTTAGCGGTCTTTGACGTCACTACTGTGGTATTATTTTTTCAAATGGCTCAGGATGCAAATAAAGCTTTCATCCATATATATATATATATATATATATATATATATATATATATATATATATATATATATATATCTCCAGACCCTCATCTCTCCCTACACCCCTCTCGACCTCTCCGCACTGCCTGCACTAGAAGACTGGCTCTACCTCCTCTACACTCCCCTGCCTCCAGAGCCCGCTCCTTCTCCACCCTCGCCCTGCAGTGGTGGAATGACCTTCCTACAGATGTTTGGACTGCTCAGTCCCTGACCACATTCCAGCGCCTCCTCAAGACTCAACTCTTCAGAAAGCACCTGTAGAACTCCTCTGTTCTTCCCCTGGGACACTTATCACCCTTCCTTAAATGCGCTTTACTTGCTCTTATCTGCCCCCTATTTTACTGCATTTAATCCTGTACTTTAGAGTACTGTAATCTGCCAAGTGTTTAATATGTAGTATTTTGTATTTAATTATATCCTGATGTAACTATCACTGACACTGTTATCTGCTGTATTATTGAATCGTATTTTGTCACACTTGTACCTGCTTGAACCAAAGTCATTGTATTTATCTTGCTCTTAATTGTATTATTACTTGCACTTTGATTCTTGAAATGTATTTGTTTACGACTGTAAGTCATCCTGGATAAGGGCGTCTGCTAAGGGGCCACCAGTATTGCCACATGACAAATAGAATATGTTTATTGCCAGCAGTTAGGATTCCCCAGACAAGCTCAGAGCCATAATAGAGAAAAAGGATGATAACTCCCTGTTGGAAAAAACAGACCTACTAGAATCATAAATCACAAAAGCATAATCGACCACGACAGTTAAGGAGACGTATTCTTTAGCAAATACACCATTCACATGAACCACGAGTTTGAGCCCTAGAGAACAGTCTTGCATTTCAAGCTAAGATATATTGAACTGATGAATAGCTATGAGTCCTTTTGAAATGTGTTTCATTTCTGACTGCTCCAGATGCTGTAATTCACAGCAGGGGGAATGTTTTGCTACAACACAACAGAAGGAGTCTCTTCGATTTCGGGCGATGGTCCATCTCTTTCTGTCTGGGGTTCGATATTCCTTCTCTAAATGTTGGTATTTTTTTTTTGGCAGGAGAGGGCTGTGAAGCAGGCTTGCTGGGAAGAACAATCTCACTTTTAAAGCAACTACATCTCAAACAGATCTCACTTGTTAACTTGGAACTGTTCCTAATGAAGTGGCTACACTCGCAGAACTGAAAACTTGGTCTGTCTGAATTTCATTTTTCAAGTAAGCCTGAGGCCAAATTAGGCCTTATTTCAAGATGTATAACAAACTAATGTTTGTATTTTAATTTGGCAGAAAGCCATGGATTTAGCCTTTAGCCTTTAGCATCCTTATTTTATCTGGGGTTGTTGAAGTGCAAACAGAGATTTGGGTCAGTCTGAGACACCAGATTATCATTAGTCCACCCAGGAACTCGTGACACCCACCCTCTCTGAGCCACTTTTCCACTGGCTTGTGGCGAAAGTGGCTGGTGAACTAGGGGAGGAGAGGAGTAGGAGTGGGGGGAAGAGGGCTTTAACATGGGGTACACCGTCTGCTACTAGCCTGCTTGCAGTTGCCTTCCTGTCTCCTGGTTACAGAATCGAAGTGGAGAAGAGACCACAGCTATCATGATGATGAAGATTCTCATCGTTCTCAGACCCACGTTTCTGCTCATCATTCTATGGAATAGAAATTCTGGGTTTATTGACTTTGAGTTTGCCGTGATATACTGTACTTGTAAAGACAGGAGACAGATATTGTGACCTCTGTTACTGAAAGAAATGTATAAATAAAAAGAATTGAACTGCTTGTCAATGCTTCTCCACCAGTACACATAACTGCATTGGTTGTGCCAGTCTCTTATTAAGCTGCTGTCTTAAGGCTGATCCACACGTTTGAATGTGTTTGTGGTTTAAGATTATCTTGATTGTTTTCCAGGACCTCCTCGTTGGTTAAATACATATATATGATGATGATGATGATGATGATGATGATGACATTTTCAGCACACAGGAACCCACCCAAACTGGTTATACAAAGCAGAGGTTTTACAAATTCATAATTTTATAGAATGTAAATGCTCTGTAGAAAAATCTAGCCCTGAAATCAATTTGCAATTCATTTGTAACAGTGTTGTGTGATACACACTACCGTTCCAGATTCTGTCCTGTCCCCTGGCAGTGAGATTATGTTAAAAGCTCTAAAGCCATGAATGCAGATGATGGTGAAGGTGCTTGCTTGTGGTGTGTGGGGTTGCCAGCTCACACCCAGCCTCAGACCTGTTATACATTGCTGGTAATGCTTGTCAAAAACTGGATTACTATTGGTTTTTATTGCATTTCCACCATGTTCAGTAAATGATGCAGATAACTATGGTGAGTTTATTCCAGCAGCATTCCTTACAGTGTCTCTTGGTGTTAGGCGTGGGATTAAATGCAATTGATTCAGTATGCTGTGTTTGAGCCAAATAAAACTACAAAAAAAATCACCTTTTACAATGAAGCATTATTACAGGGACTCGATTTAAAGCCTTTAAAAACTTAAAAGGAGTTTGAACAACTGAAGATCCAGTCGTTTTATTAAACTGCTTGTTCCCAGGGTATGAACAGTCTTTGGCCGTCACTCATTTTCAGTTTCCAGTTTGACTGGAATGAGTTTCACCCAAAGTTAAAATTAGAACGGTTCATATCTGGGGCTGCGTTTTAGCCTCAGGGTCGACTCGTTGCTGACTGACATCTGCGCCTGCTGAGCTGCTGCTGAGATTCGCAGTTGATTATGTGTTTTTCACTTCTTATTTCTTGTGTTTGATGTTTGCTGTGGCGCTGTGAGCCTCTTGCCAGCTCGTCGTTGGAAATGAGAATTTGTTCTCAATTGACTCATCTGGATCAATAAAGGTTTTGATAGATTGGCTGAATGATGAGTTCACCAAGTTGAGCCTCAGCAATACTTTAAGCACAGAAGTCATAGCTCTGTGTTCCAGTGATTTAATCTGAGATCTTCAGTTCTACGTTCCTGCCATAGAAATGGACCACAGGCTAGAGCAGCCAGAGTGTCTTCCATAGATCTGCCACTCTGGGTCAGGTTTTCTTGTCTATTTGTTAATGCACTACAGTGCACTACATGACACAGGAGGCTTACTAACATACTGTCAAGACACTTGGGCTGGTCTCTCCTATGATTTTCATTACATGAGGGTCGATGTTATCTATTGCTTTTTATTACTGGAGTCGCCAAGATAAAATGAGATTGTAGTGGTGGGGACCAACCCAGACGTAGCTTCACTGTAATATAGGAGCCTTCCATGCTTTTTTCCAGGTAACGTGGATTTTCTATTGGCCCGATGTTGTTCAGTCTATTTGCGGCCTCCCTGGCACACAACGGCAGCGATGCTGGCTCCAGGGATTCTGGGAAGGAGACTAGAACAAGAACTGCTCATTTTTTTCTGTTGGTTTGCCGTGTATCATAGATTTGGAGGTTGAACAGTAAATACCAAGCAGTCATATAAATACTGCCAGCTAGAGCTTCAAACCTAAGTTTGACCACGGTAGCATGGCAGCTCTGGTTCTGACCGTGACGTCAACACAGACTTATCAACAACGTTTAAAAAAAGTGTTCCAGTCAGGCAGTGCATGAAAACAAGAAAACGAAACTGTTCACTCTGAAATAACAATTAGAGCTGATGCTGGAGGCTAGCTCCTCCATTATCTCTTGTTTCTGGAGCCACCGCGCATTTTAAATTGATATTCTCAACACTGTCTTTGCCCTGTATTGATAGTGGTGGTTGTGTGTGGGTTGCTAAGGGCTTTCAGTTTGTTCTTCCCGTGGGGAGAGGGAGAGGGAGAGATTGTTCAGTTCTGCAAACTCTTTTCACAGCCATTGTTCTCAGCCTCACTGTCTTGCCAAAAAAAAAAAAAAATCCTTTTTCATTTCCTGAGTAAAAGTGTCTTTATTACAGAAAGCATGGACATTTCCAAAAGTTAACAACGCTGGATATTTTTTCCAACTGCTCTCAAAAAAAGATGCCATAACTTATGTGGGGGAAAGGGCCTTTATGTGAGGGTATAATGGGTGATTTTTCTAAAATCTAATTTGTTACAAGTGCATATTTATCAACATTTGGAAGCTGTTCAGCTCGTCCCCCGGGTCACCCTCCAGTAGATCTTGCAGAAACTGTAAAATAACTGCTAGAAGACAATACACGGCCTCCGACCATGCACCAGTTTTGAAAATATTTCCACTTATAGGCGAACAACGCTCTTGTGGGAGAAATCCTAGCATTCTGCAGTGTACTGCATCTGAGAGCCCTAGGGCAGACCCACAGCTGGAGTCTGCATGGTTCTGGGTGTCAGAGGGTGCCTTTCGCCTGGCTGAGGAGATCCACACGCAGTGGGATCTCCCAAGGCTGGTCCCGCAGCAGCTGACAGAGGTTCGAAAACCAGGTTCTCCTGGGCCATCTGGGGGACACTAGAATAAATGTCGCTTCCTCTCTCCTGGCCTTCTCGAAGAAGGCAGGGAACAGCGGCAGAGGCGGGAAAGCATGGGCCATTCGTGCGCTTGGGTATCGATGCCTAGTGGACCTCCGCAGCTGCGGATGGAGAACCACAGGGGGAAATGGGACGTCTCTGCCATGGCAGAGAGGTCGACCTGGGCTTTCCCGAAGCGTTCTAAATGCACTGCACCACCTGAGGGTGCAGTCGCCATTCTGACGGGTGAGGACCCTCCCTGGAGAGGAGGTCCGCCGCCCAGTTCACCGCTCCCGGGAGATATACAGCCCAGAGGGACAAGAGGTGCCTCTGTGCCCAGATCAGCAGCCAAAAGGCTATGCGGTGTAACCCCAGGGACCGAAGCCCTCCCTGCTGGTTCACGTACGCAACCACTGACATGTTGTCCGTGCACACAAGGACATGTTTATTGTGGAGCACAGGGAGGAAATGTTGCAGGGCTTGGGGTGTAGCTGAAAGGCACTGAGCCACGCTTGAAATGGATGCATGTGAAGTAACCCCAGTTGGATCGCTGACGAAACCACTGCCATCAGACCCAGTAGTTTCTGGCACAACACTAATTGCACTGTGGACCCTGGATGAAACAGAGCCAGGCAGTTGCAAATAGCAGCTACCTTGTCGTCCGACAGGTAGGCTCGCATTGCAAAGGAATCCAGCTGGGGACCCAAGTAGACCGTACTCTGCACCGGTGTTAATTGGCTTTTTGCTTCATTGAGGGTGAGACACAGCCTCGACAGATGCTCCATCACAATCACTATGTGGGCCACTGTTCCTTCCTAGGACTGGCTGATTTGTTCCCAGTCATCCAAGTAATTCATCACCCTGATCCCTTGCAGCCACAAGGGAGCTAGGATGGCATCCATGCACTTTGAAAATGTGCGGGGGGTCTAAGGAGAGACTGAATGGCAGCACGGAGAACTCAAAGACGCTCCCATGAAAGGCGAAGAGGAGATATTTCCTGTGTGCTGGACGGACAGGAACATGAAAATACGTGTCCTTCAGGTCCACTGTCGTAAACCAGTCATTCGGCTGGAGTCAGTCCTGAGTCTTTGGCCCTTTAACTCGGCAATATCCCTTGCCTGATCCGCATTTCTAGATCTCTTCCTGCCCCTCGAGGCAGTCCTTGAGATGCCGAGGGTTTCGAAGCACCGAGGCTGTGGAGCACAGGGGCAAGAGGCCACGAGGGCACAATGTGCGGAGCTCAAAAAACCTTGAGGGTGTCGAAGCGCCGAGGTGTGGCGTCGTCAAGGCACCGAGGCTCTGGGGCAGCATGCCACCGAAGGCACCGCTGCACATGCTTGAAAAAACTTGAGGTGTCGAGACGCCGAAGCGTGTAGCTCTTGAGGCACCGAGGATGCTGAAGCACAGAAGAACCGAGGCTCTGGGGCAGCGTGGCACCAAGGGCACTGCTACACAGGGCTCGAAAGGCCTCGAGGCGACAAAGGGCCGAGGCATGTGGCTCTTGAGGCACCGAGGCTGTGAAGCGCTGAGGACCGAGGGTACCGCGGGCATCGAGGCCTAGACACGGGGGCGCCAAAGCACCGAGCACCAAATACCGAGGGCAAAGCACCAAGGGCTGCATGTCTGTGTCTGGGCTGCTTGCAGTCACACAACCAGGAACAGCGCATAGCTTGCAACGGTGTGGAGCGTAGCCTGCAGTCACACAACCAGTGCAGTGCAAAACTTGCAGTGGAGTGGAGCACCCAAGATGGTGTCCGGACCGCGAGTCACGAACCTGGATAAAGAAGAGAAACAGAAAAAGAGAAAAAAGGAAACACCTGTTCCTTTTTTTTTTTTTTACACACACGAACACACCACTTCACGGATGAGTGGTGATGCGCGCGGTCTTCTCAACACTACGGCCAAGGCTTAATGATGGAGCACGCGGTTTATATATTTATTTAAACTGCAATGCAGTCGAAGGGAGACACTCGACAGCAAGCTTTTTTTTTTTTTTTTTTACTGTAACAGTAAAACAATAGCAATCGGTGGCCTGTAGGGGCGCTAGGCCGCACACACCGAGTGGGCGTACTGAAGTCGCCCAGAGCCCTTGAGTCAACAGCGGCAACAAAGCGAGGCTGGACCCGATGGAGGGTCGTGTTCTCCCTTCTCTCTCGCTTTTTTTTTTTTTTTTTTAGCTGCAAGAAGCAGAGGGAATTATAGTAATAACGTACAGCAAACTGCAGAGGTCAGAAGCAGGCTACAATCGCAGAGCGACGTAGGCTGATGAAGAAAAGTTTTTTTAAACGAAACGCAGTCTTCAACTGCCGAGTTTCTGATTCACGAATACCTGCAGGCATATCCCAAAAGTATGCAAATTGGCGGTCATCTTCGAATTGAAAGGGAACGCTTATAGCGAGAGATAAAGGCGTCCTGCCAAATAAACCGATAATAACGAGAATTGTGCAGTCAATGCAGAAGGGCTGTTCTTCATTAAAAAACAAAAAACAAAACATAAATAAATAATAATACTAACAAAAAAATAAATTCTGAAGAGATGAAAAAATATGAGCGAGGAACAGTTTGCTAACACTGTACGGCTGCATCGTGCAAATCACAATATCCCAGATAGATTATATATAGGATTATATATAGGGTGTCACATAAATCAGTCACCATACACAATATCATATTATGCCGATTAGGTTGTTCTCTGTTAAATAGGGCAGCACACCCCATTGGCTGTACCGCATAGAGAGTAACTCATTCCTCTTTGCTTAAAGACATGTCACAGCTGAACGAAACAGACCAATACTGATATGATGCCAGATTTATGAGGGACCCGACATTTCAATATTTTAAAAGCCTTATCTGCTCGACATTTTATCAACGCATTTTATCTGGAAATAAAAGGCACCAACTCCAATTCTAAAACGTATAACTGAAGACTACTTACTCAGTGACTTGTCAATTACTATCTACATTTTACTGCAATCATATACATATCAATATAGATGTACAGTACGTGTCATTAGAAATACATGCATAACCCAATATAATGATGCCTGAAGATTTATATGGAAAGGGTTAAGATCGTTACATCATTAACTATGTAGTAAAGAGATTGAACTATAAATAAGTGAGTGCACAATATATTATTATTATTATTATTATTATTATTATTATTATTATTATTATTATTATTATTATTATTATGTATTTGGCATATACAAATATAATGCACCAAATAAAATATGTGATTATATATATGTGTGTGTGTGTCTGTGTGCGCGTGTAAGATGTGTAAGTCGCCCTGGATAATAAATAATAATAATAATAATAATAATAATAATAATAATAATAATAATAATAATAATAATAATAATAATAATAATAATACGATAACGTGCTTTATGAGTCTGTTTCTGTTTATATTTACTCAAACGCTGTCCCATTTTTCAGACATGCTGCTGTATAGTTACACAGCACTACCTCAGTGCAAGTTACAGCCTGAAACAGGGGAGCCTTGGTATTCTTGGCGTTTATATACCAACTATCTCTACTGAGAAACACTATCAACCACCAAAACGGGGTGACTTGGAGACAGAGACCCGAAAACCAGAAAAACCGCACCCCTAGATTTGCAAAACCTAACACACCGTATCAGAAACGAACGCCAGACAAAGAATATATTGGTGAGGCAGCTTTTATTTTGCGCGCCAGTGATGAGACAGATGTGGACACCTACAAAACACCCCTTCGCTTCCCTGAATGGTTGCACCCTGTTTGATTGAAGGCTCCAATTTTGACTCGGGTTATTATTTGTGTAAAGAAGCAAAACACTGGAGAATTTTAAGAAGACCGAAGGAAGAGGTAGAAGGGAAAAGCTTGGAGGAAAACAGACGCAAGAAGTTTGCACTTGCAGTTTCTGCGAGGTAGGTGGTTACGTGAATGCTGTGTTGTTTTTCTTAGGCACACTTGCACGATGACAGCTGAAGTTTTTTTGGTTTTTTTTGGGGTCCAATTCCGATCCTCGCGCATGTGCCTTTGTTTTCTTTTGTCAGGACGTTCTGTCAGCTAATGTTGTTTACGTTCTTCTCGGACTCTCAAACCTACTTCAAAGAAATGACCCGTGCATTTCTTTTTGTTTATCGGGGGGCATATGGTTTCTTAACAAAATACATCTAAAAATGCACAAATAAAATTTGTTTTTCGTGTTATTTGTGAGGTATTTTGTTCTTAAATGTGTTTTGAATGGTCGTGTTGGACGGGGCAAAGTGTCACGCGTGATGACAGGTAACTTTTGTTTGCTGTACGTAAATGGTCCGTTCAACGCATTGCACTATTATTATTAGAAAATATAATTGATCAATGTTAATATTTTTTCCAAGATATATGCATGTGTAACTATGTGGGGCTAATATATATATATATATATATATATATATATATATATATATATATATATATATATATATATATATATATATATATATATACACTGAACGGACAGAATAACGCATCTGTAAATATTATAGACAAGACAATAACGCATCTGTAAATATTATAGGTGTTAAATAGTCCAAATGTATATGTAACGATATTAGTTTTTGTCATTTCTCCAATCAAATTGCGTAACAAGTGTGACGCATACCTGATTATATAAAAATGACAAATACATTGTAGAGATGGGCTTTGTATCAAGAAACTAGTGAGCGAGTTGGAAATCGCGATATACATATATATATATATATATATATATAGTATATCCAAGTGCTGATATATATGAGTCAGTGGCTGAGGTGGGATTTGAACCGGGAGACCTCCTGGTTACAAGCCCTTTTCTTTAACCACTGGACCACACAGCCTCCTATATAACCACCTGTCACCCTGCCCTCAGCTCTAACTTCTAAACCACACCACACTACCCTCAGCTCTAACAACCTCCTCCTCACCGCGCCGCACCATCTACATGCATATCACACAATAACACTACTGTACTCGGTATGTATTCAATGAATGTGTATTCACTTTATTGAAACACATTTTCACTAACAGAGAACACAAAAAACATACCTGCACGATGCAGTGGCGCAGTCACGTTTGATTTCAAACAATGCAGCGTTTCCTGGATGATTGCACAATCCACGCTGCGTACGAGCCTAATCACACGAGATGTGATCAAATTCAAATTAAAAAACAGCTTCATGGCTGGACACGTCATTGCACTTGATCAAGTACCATATTACATGTAGTCAGTTTGCCCCAAAATGATTCTTATAAGCAGATTGCTTGATTCTTACAAGCAGAGTATTTTACATTGGTTGGTATAAGAATGATTTGGTCCCAGTGGTTTTGATCACTATATGCGGTTGAGTCTTATGTCAGTCACTGCACTGTATATTTCTTTGAAAGCAGACAGAGACAGCGTAGCAGCAGGGGCAGGGGGTGTGGCCCTGTGTGTGTGCGCCTTTATTTTAGCAAGACCTTACAATATGTAACACATTAAGATAGAAAAATATCCGAGGAGTAAAGAATACATTGTGTAGGACTTGCTTTACCCAGTGAATTCACTACAAAACAAAGGATGCCAAAGAGCAGCTCAAGTTAAACGTTGTTTTGTTTATTACCAAAATAAATAGTGCATAAAGCTGACACAACGAAAACTGAAATTGAACTTTAAACACTTCAAAAACAACAAACTTGCCGTTGTAAAGTGAAGGGGGGAAAAAAAATCTACGTTTTGGTTCTCGTTTATTACATTCCACATAAAAGTCGCAACCAAAACTATATAATATATACAATCTATATAAAAATCACTACACAACATTACTAAACCCGCCCCGCATGCCCGTTTCTACCATTCAGCGAGTAGAGCTCAGTTATTGGCTGTTGTCAAGTGCCAATCAATAAATCCTGTCCAGTTAATGATGAGCGTTCTTTTTTAAATTGAAACAAGCTAACAATCGCATCAGGAAACTGTAACAGTACGTATAACTTCATTGGATATTATTATCATTGGCTAGTTATTCAGTTGGCAGGTCGTGGTTAGGGTTAGGGTTAGGGTGACGTGTGGTTTAGAGGTTAGAGCTGAAGGGGGGTGACGTGTGGTTTAGAGGTTAGAGCTGAGGGGGGGTGACGTGTGGTTTAGAGGTTAGAGCTGAGGGGGGGTGACGTGTGGTTTAGAGGTTAGAGCTGAGGGGGTGCGTGTGGTTTAGAGGTTAGAGCTGGGGGTAGGGTGACGTGTGGTTTAGAGGTTAGAGCTGAGGGGTGAGGGTTGAGTGAGCGGGTGTGGGTTTAGAGGTTAGAGCTGAGGGGGGGTGACGTGTGGTTTAGAGGTTAGAGCTGAGGTAGGGTGACGTGTGGTTTAGAGGTTAGAGCTGAGGGTAGGGTGACGTGTGGTTTAGAGGTTAGAGCTGAGGGTAGGGTGACATGTGGTTTAGAGGTTAGAGCTGAGGGTAGGGTGACGTGTGGTTTAGAGGTTAGAGCTGAGGGGGGGTGACGTGTGGTTTAGAGGTTAGAGCTGAGGGGGTTGACGTGTGGTTTAGAGGTTAGAGCTGAGGGTAGGGTGACGTGTGGTTTAGAGGTTAGAGCTGAGGGTAGGGTGACGTGTGGTTTAGAGGTTAGAGCTGAGGGGGGGGTGGCGTGTGGTTTAGAGGTTAGAGCTGAGGGTAGGGTGACGTGTGGTTTAGAGGTTAGAGCTGAGGGTAGGGTGACGTGTGGTTTAGAGGTTAGAGCTGAGGGTAGGGTGACGTGTGGTTTAGAGGTTAGAGCTGAGGGTAGGGTGACGTGTGGTTTAGAGGTTAGAGCTGAGGGTAGGGTGACGTGTGGTTTAGAGGTTAGAGCTGAGGGTAGGGTGACGTGTGGTTTAGAGGTTAGAGCTGAGGGTAGGGTGACATGTGGTTTAGAGGTTAGAGCTGAGGGTAGGGTGACGTGTGGTTTAGAGGTTAGAGCTGAGGGTAGGGTGACGTGTGGTTTAGAGGTTAGAGCTGAGGGTAGGGTGACGTGTGGTTTAGTGGTTAGAGCTGAGGGGGGGTGACGTGTGGTTTAGTGGTTAGAGCTGAGTGGAGGGTGACGTGTGGTTTAATGTTCTTTATGATGCCAGTGTCAGTGGTTATAAAGACAATACAAAGAAAGATGTCATATGGTAAGAAATAGCAGAACAATTGGAAATTGATGGTCTGTCTATCTCGCTTTATTTCACCTTAATTTTAGCCACACACTGATTTCGTATTTCTGTAAAATGACGCTTCTTTGTTTTAATAATGTTGACCAATAATAGTAATCACATTCACACACTAACTGAAGATTTTATTAAAACTGAAAATCAATAAAAGTATATTATATTAATCTAATTTTCTCAGTATTTACAAAGAAATATGTGTAGATGTATTCTTTTTCAATAATGTTAAACCAGATTGAATATAAGCAATTCACTGTTAAATGTCATTTTATTTTAGCGTGTGATGTACCCAGACTATTTCTTTGTTTATTTTATTTCGTCTCCACAAAAGGAGCAAAAGCAGACAGTATTTTCTTTTCATGACTAGCTACAGTTGTGTTTTATTTTATGTACTTGTGCTGTATTCGTGTCGTTTGCTTCGCTCCCGGTGTGCAAAGCTCTTAAGTCTAGGTCAGTGACGTAGCTGTCAGCCAAGTGCAAAAATCTTGATTCGTCACCAGCCACCCCCCCCCAAATTAAAATCTAGTGGTCTAGGTTTAAGTTTTTCATCAATCCCAATTTCATTTTCATGTATTGTATTCATATGTAAATATGGCAAATAGCAAACTAAAATCAAAAGAAAAAACAAATATAATTTTTTTGCCAGGGAAAGTTTGTCTTGAAATGCTTCTAAACAGTAACTTCCTATGTTTTTTTTTTAAACATCCCAAAAAGTATATTGACCACAAAGTGTTATACATTCCACAACACAATATCTTTTCAGCTAATACCTTCGTAATATGGTGTTTTTTTTTTTTTTTTTTTTGTAACGTTACTAAATTGCAGCATTTAAATGTCAGGTTCATGTATTAAGAAAGCAGTATCACTTATTTGCTCATTTACAAAAAACGTAAATAAAATGTCTGTCATGTCGATCCTGGAATAAAGTGGCTGAGGAGAGGAGGGTGTGAACAAAACAAACCAAGCAAGCAAATTGATAAATGTTTATTTCATTTATCAAACCGACTTAACAGCTTTTAAATAACTCCTGAATTAGGCCTACAGCTCTGTGGGTGGGAATCAGATTTTTTCTTTCTGTTAATTTGAGAGCTTTAAGCTTGCCAAGTTAGTTGTCTAGGCTGGTGGTCAGGGAACAAATAACGACTGTGGCTCAATATTACGAAAACATCAACAAACCAAACACAAGATATATTGGCCTAGTGGTTGAAGCTAATAGCCAGGGAAGGAGGCAGTAAGGCCTAGTGGTTAGAGCTGAGGGGACTGGGTTCGGAAGGAGACAGTGTGACCTACTGGTTAGTGCTGTGGGACTGGGAGGGAGGCAGTGCGGCCTAGGGGTTTGAGTTGAGGGGCTGAAGCAGTTTATCATCAGTAAGCACCCACGTTATTCTGTAACGGAAAGAAAGAATCGATTGCTGTCAAATAGGCTCAAAGTAAAAAATACGATTGTTTGATTGTGCCACTGCTGAACATTGAGAGGGTCAGTACTGACTGAGTGCCCTGTCGCTGCCGGTAAAACATCTGATCTGGGAGAGGCTTTTCAAAAGGACAAGTGAAGGTCACATTGATTTAATAGCCTCCCCTACTGCTTACATTTCTTGGAAGAAATCACTGTGACAGATCATTCAGATATGGAATGTAGCCTACCAGAGAGCGATTAATACACAGCTGTAACGAAAGTGGATTAGAAAAGTGGACTCTGTCTGTCATAATATTGTACATTTGCATTTGATTAAGAAAATATCTCAGAATGAGAGCTGTACAGACTGTCTCTCTGTCTGGGAACACACCATTGCTTCTGTAGTTTTGATTTGTTGTGCCTATGAAATCAAACCACTGGATCTGAAGCTTGGAAAATTGTTAAAACAGGCACTGATTGTCTAATTTTAAATGATGACTTTAAAAGTAAAGGCCACCAATGGAATTTGTTTAAAAATAGTCAGAGAAAAGGAACACATAGCCGCAAATGGTGAAATGCACGAGACTTTTTAGAAGTTGTTTAAGATGCCTAATTATTATTATTATTATTATTTATTTCTTAGCAGACGCCCTTATCCAGGGCGACTTACAATTGTTACAAGATATCACATTATTTTTACATACCATTATGTTATTTTTTACACATTTTTTTGACATACAATTACCCATTTATACAGTTGGGTTTTTACTGGAGCAATCTAGGTAAAGTACCTTGCTCAAGGGTACAGCAGCAGTGTCCCCCACCTGGGATTAAACCCACGACCCTCTGGTCAAGACTCCAGAGCCCTAACCACTACTCCACACTGCTGCCCAAAGCAGAAAGACTGGGGCTCCCGGGTGGCGCATCCAGTAAAGGCGCTCCACGAGGAGTGCAGGATGCGCCCTATAGTCTGGGCGTCGCCGGTTCGAGTCCAGGCTATTCCTTTGCCGACCGAGGACGGGAGCTCCCAGGGGGCGGCACTCAATTGGCCAAGCGTCGCCTGGGGGGAGGGAGGGTTAGGTCGGCCAGGGTGTCCTCGGCTCACCGCGCACCAGCGACCCCTGTGGTCTGGCCGGGCGCCTGCGGGCTTACCTGTAAGCTGCCCAGGGCTGCGTTGTCCTCCGACGCTGTAGCTTTAGGTAGCTGCATGGTGAGTCTGCAGAGTGTAAAGAAGCAGGCGGCTGACGGCACACGCTTTGGAGGTAGCGGTGGGCTGAGCCTAAAAATGATTGTACATTACTAAACTATCGAGAAAACAATAAAGTTTCTATATTGCTGATTTAGTGACCGAACATTGAAATTCTCACACCCAGAGGTTTTCATGCAGGCAGGTAGAAAAATAATGAATATCTGAAAATGAAAAAGCCCTCCCGTTTGCCCCATAATGCCATTTTACTAGCACTAAGGAGGAACACACGGACTACCCACTGCAGCGTTATAAAGGGGGGGGGGAGCAGTCTAGAGACTTGCCTCCAGGGGATTCAGGTAAATGTGTTCCCCCATTCTCCTCTTTCATGCTTGGCTGTTGCCTGTAGCGCTGGCTTTGGCCTTGCTTTGGAACTTGCTCTGTTTTCATTGTGAACAAGCTGTACAAGAGCCAATTTTAGTACGATTCATTGCAATGCAGTTTAATTAGTAATATTTATCAGACAGTACACATGCTAACAGCTTGTTTGTGGGTGTTTGTGGTAGCATATTGGAATGCTCTGATACACAGAAGTGAGTCTGTGTGCCAATGGCATTGCCACTGTTGCAATGTAGCCAGAGTTCATCAAGGTCAGCGTACGCACAGCTGCCGTGAAACCAAACTCAGGATGTCAGCTGCTTTGAAATATTTTTAAATACATCGTGTGGTTTTCATGGCAGGCCGCTGCTGCACTGTGGTTACTTTGTCCGTTGCTTACACACACAAACACTCAGCCCCCAAGTTCATGAACACTGTGTGTCTGCCTGCCTGCCTGCCTGTCTGTCTGTCTGTAAACTCGAGGCGTTTGTAAAATATATCCTTTCATGTATGTTTTGTCAAATAGCCGCCAAAAAATAAACGATCCCTTTGATAAAATGTTCTGACGCAGGGTGGGACTGCAGTATCAAGGGCTTTGCTTCCATGGCCTGGTCTACACCCACTTCAGGACTTTTAAATTAAGCTTTCTTTTTTATAAACGAGAGGAGGCCATTCAGCCCATCTTGCTCGTTTGGTTGTTAGTAGCTTATTGATCCCAGAATCTCATCAAGCAGCTTCTTGAAGGATCCCAGGGTGTCAACTTCAACAACATTACTGGGGAGTTGGTTCCAGACCCTCATAATTCTCTGTGTAAAAAAGTGCCTCCTATTTTCTGTTCTGAATGCCCCTTTATTTAATCTCCATTTGTGACCCCTGGTCCTTGTTTCTTTTTTCAGTAGTATGTATATACAGTGTATACTCTGCCCTACAGACATAGAGCTTTGATGTTCCCAGTAGTGCTGTCATATTTACTGTGTGCAACTTAAATTGGGAATTAATAGATAGAACCAAGTGGGAACCAAGCTGCCAGTGGTTAGGCCCAGACTTAGAGTGCCAGCTTTTTCTGTATTGAAACTCTGAGAATGCAAATATCAGGTTCATGAAAGCGGGTTCCTTTGCAATGGGGCGGAGGGAGTAGAGCTTTTTATAAACATGACGTATGTCTCTCGGCTCCCTGGGAACTGGAATTAGGTTTAATGATCTGGCCCCCTGACCAAGCCTTTGCTTGGGCATGCTTCGAGTCCCAGTTGTGCTGCTTTACAATGTGTGTTGACAGAAATCATGAACAGGATTGCTAAGCAGGGATCCGAAACAGAAACCGGAAACGATAAACGAAAATAAAAGACATTTTTCATCGGAACAAAAACAAAAAAAACGAAACAAAATGAATTTATTACGTTGTGGGACCAAAACGATATTCTAGATTTTGATTATCGGTTAGTAACAGTTTTTTTCTCATTCCCTTTCATTCAGCCTGTTCTCTCTGTCTCTTTCCGTTGTTTTCAAACAAACAAGAATTTGAAAAAAAACAAAAAAAAACGCTCTTCTCGTGGTCTTACACCTCAGTGGTCAATGACAAGGTATTACATCACTCAAAACACAACAACAGAATCATTACCAGGTGACAGACACTTGATACACAGGGGGGAGAATTAGCTGGGCTGACCCACCCATAATGTTAGGCAACGTGTACTATTACAAGATCATTAAAATAATAGAACTTCAAATGCCTGGGGCGAAGAGTGTGGCATCTCCTCCTTAGAAACAAACAATCCTGTAATTTTGTTTTCTAAACGGTAGGAACAGGACAGTCAGTAACCCTTGGTTGCTTACGGTATCTAGCCGGAGCTGTAAAATTAACACACGTTTTTCATGGGTTAATAAAATGTCACTGTAATAAGTGAAAAAGTCCTGCACCAACTTGATGGCTGTTCAAACTCAATGAACCTGCAGTGAGCGGTCCTCTTTATCTCTCAGCCCCACAGGGGAGACCTAGATCTTTTTCAGCTGCATGACAGCTGTTGTGCAGTCTGGATCGTTATTTGTCAGCTTAGCAGCGTTTCACCGTGTTGAACTAGCCAGATGCCACTCTAATCGATCCAAACCAGATTGCATTTTTAAAATAGCAATCTCAGAACTCAGCAACGTTTCTCCAGTCTCTTCTCTTACTGGCACGGTAGAATATTAAAGACCTGCGGCAGAAAAGAACCATTTTCACAACTTCCCCAGGCAAGCACATCTATGAACATATTACCGAATAGTCGACTGGAAGAGTGATAGTCAAACTCAGAAACTGGCACTCTCGACTAATCACACACTTCAATTACAAAGCAGCCACAGCAACATAGTAATGTTGAAACAGAAAGCAATGGTGAAGCGTTTCAGATGGGCAGAAGTGCCGTTCCGGATTAAATCTATTACACAGCAAAACTGTATGTACACAAACAGAGCACCAGACATGATCAGACACATCATTTATTTATGTTATCTTAAAGTGGCAACCAGTCGACTGTTTTTTGCCTTGACGGTTGGAGTCTTAAATAAGTTGTCATTTTACCTGTGCTATTTTCTGTAATGTTTTGTCTAATTTGTTAAATCGACCCTCCCTTTCCAGTTTTTTTTTAAACACTAGCCACTAAACCGTAGGGCTGAAATAATTAACTGTCTGTTATTCATCCGATACATCCATGCTTTCACCTGTATTATAACACAACAAAGTTACCAAACCAGATGGAAGCAACTAAGAATTTGAAAGGGCTTGAAGGTTGTCTTAAGCTTTTTCTTATTTGTTTTAGAACTGTAAAAAAAAAAGAAAAATCCCTTCCGGGCAGCGATCCAGATAAGCTGCATACCTGCTGTTTTTACGCATTAAAAAATATGCACTAAATTTAAATTGAATGAGTACAAATACGGCTGGCAATTTTGCTGCACAGCTTGTCTGCCTCCTCTAAAACTTCCACTGACAACTACATCTCCCAGAATGCAATGTCTTCAGTTACTAGGAAACTGTACACAAGAAAAACCAACCGAAAATCCAATCTCTGGCTAGCCCTGTTGTCTTTGCAGCCAATCACAGTAAGCATAAGAAAAATTCGAAGCTAAGGTGCCTGTAATATTCAACAAACTGTTTATAACTTACTAATGTATTTCCTTATTCTGTTTATCTGTATGGCTTTATATTGAAGTTTTAACATGTTCAGTGAGTTATAATGTTAAAATATAAGTAACGTAATTAATTTGCAGAGTCCTTGTGATACCTCGAAAGTAATGTTGCAGTTAAAATGGAAGGCTCCTTTTTAATGCCTACCCCATTCCCATTAAAGACTGTACAATATTTAATCGAGATTACTCATGACTTTAAGGTAATGGTGCATTTTACCCCCTGAAAATACATTTTACTCGCTCAGTGTTAAAAATTAGGCTAGAGGGTAAGTTACTCCCAGACCCAAACTCAATGAACACTTATTACACAATAATCATAATAGGTATAGTTTCTGCTCAAAAGAGCCAACATTCCTTTTACACGCAAGCATACATACATATATGTATATATATTTATGTACTACTATTATGGCTTCTGGTAGACCTTCTTGCGATATCATTTTGTAGTTTCTGCCCTGTATATTGTAAGACAGCACAGAGGGGGTTAAATCCTCCCTGCAGGAAAACATGTGCGTAGGCACATTTTGGGTTTGTTTTGTTTAATTGTTTTGTTAATTGTTATATTATTATTTATCACCTGCACCTGGCTATTATTGAAAATTAGAGCCAGGTGCAGGGTATTTAAGGAGTGCAGTCAGTTTGCTCAGGGTTGCTGATGTGTGTGGAAGCCTGACTGTGCTGGTGTGTGGGTACAGCCGTAAAAGAAAGGAAAAAAGGTAGAGTGAAGCCTTTTTTGTGTGTGCTGTTTTGTTTTTGTTACAGGTAAACAGCTTAGCTGTCCTGTTTTTTTAGTTTAGGTTCCTGTTTTGTTTAGTTGTTGCTCAAAGAGAGCTAGGTGTTTGTTTTGTTTATTTTGTTTTTGTGTTTTCATTAAAAATAGCACAACCGCGCTTTGAAAATCCATTTCTGTGACTGGGTCGGTGTTTTTAAAGGGGCAACGAACCGCGGTGAGGGCGATTCTTATATATATATATATATATATATATATATATATATATATATATATATATATATATGGGGCATATAAATAGTTTGCACACCACTGCACTAGAGTACCAGCAATGGTAATGTACTGAGAATAATGCGTACACAAATACAAAACAAATCGGAGTGCGGAAAACTAAAACAAGCGGCTCAGCGCTGCCCCCAGTGTAAGGGAGGTCCCGCTGCAGGAACCTTGTCACAAACTGTGGAGGTAAATATTGAGAAATGATTTGCAGGGATAGCCCACAGGGCAAGTGCAGCAAACAAAAACAATACCGAGCCGGTGACTGAAAAAATGGAGGTGTGGACAAAGTATGGTGAGAGCAAATCAGAAACTAAAACACCCGAGGTTGGGGAGTGGAAAGTGCACGTGTGATCTTATGATGTTTTAAGAATGCAAAGAATGTGACATGCAAATCCTGTCTGTGTAAATATTATTATTTTATTTCTTAGCAGACACCCATAGCCAGGGCGACTTATAATTGTTACAAGATATCACATTGTTTTTGTACATACAATTACATTATTTTTTACATGCAATTATCCATTTATACAGTTGGGTTTTTACTGGAGCAATCTAGGTAAAGTACCTTGCTCAAGAGTACAGCAGCAGTGTCCCCCCACCTGGGATTGAACCCACGACCCTCCGGTCAAGACTCCAGAGCCCTAACCACTACTCCACACTGCTGCCTGTAATATGAGGTGACTCGTCCCGCAGGGTCATGCCCACGTGAACCTCCAGGAGATCTGTAACAAGGCCAGGTATTCTGGCTGCTACTAGTCTAGTGGACCCTTCACGTTCTAATGGGTTCTCTATAGATCTAACCTTCAAGTCTAAGTTTTAATCATGAGTCATTCAAGCCTTGATTTTATACTTTATCGATAATCATGATAAATACACACTGTGGTCCTCTCCCAGCCCTGCCATATTTAATGCAGCAGTGTGGAGTAGTGGTTAGGGCTCTGGACTCTTGACCGGAGGGTCGTGGGTTCAATCCCAGGTGGGGGACACTGCTGCTGTACCCTTGAGCAAGGTACTTTACCTAGATTGTTCCAGTAAAAACCCAACTGTATAAATGGGTAATTATATGTAAAAAAATAATGTAATTGTATGTAAAAATAATGTGATCTCTTGTAACAATTGTAAGTCACCTTGGATAAGGGCGTCTGCTAAGAAATAAAATTAATAAACACAAACTTGACTCTCAAATGAAACGTACTTTATTTAGAAACCGAACAAAAATAGACGGTTTACCACAGCCCTTTTTAAAACAAATACGAATTAATGCTTGCACACTGCGAATGCAGGTTAGGCTTAGTTACTTTTTAAGTTCTAACTTTTTATCGTCTCTCCCGGGAGGTTAACCTGTGCTTTAAAATCAGGTTGCTTCATTGCTACTTTTAAAGCTGCTAAGAATGGCAACATTTGATCTTTAGTACAGCTTTAAAGGGTGTGTGTGTGTGTGTGTTACTGGTTGTAACAAGTATTGACACAGAGAGAACTCCCTGGGGCCAACCCTGCCCCTGGACAGCCACAGGGTCTTCTGGTTTTCATTCCACCCATGTTCTCAATTACTTAATTGAACCAATTATTTTCTTAATTGGTCTTTAGCCATTGATGATTTAACGATACCCAGAAAACCTGCAGGACTGTGGCACTCCAGGGTCAGGATTAGCCATCCCTGTACGATGGAATAACTCTTTTAAACTTCTCATTCTTCACAGGTTTAATTACAGCAAAATATAAATGGTACGTTAGAAAATAATTTTTAACTTAAATATTTAAAGACGCCTGATCCTGAGGTCACCTGAATTAGCCAGTGCTGTCCTAAAAATCTGTCCTAAGAATCTGTCTGACTGACGCCTTCAAATCTAATCGTGCAGACAGGCTAAAATAATTGAATCTATTCAGTCTTGAACAAAGAAGACTATGCGGTGATCTGATTCATGCATTCAAAATCCTAAAAGGTATAGACAATGTCGACCCAGGGGACTTTTTCGACCTGAAAAAAAAAAAACAAGGACCAGGGGTCACAAATGGAGATTAGATAAAGGGGCATTTAGAACAGAAAATAGGAGGCACTTTTTTACACAGAGAATTGTGAGGGTCTGGAACCAACTCCCCAGTAATGTTGTTGAAGCTGACACCCTGGGATCCTTCAAGAAGCTGCTTGATGAGATTCTGGGATCAATAAGCTACTAACAACCAAACAAGCAAGATGGGCCGAATAGCCTCCTCTCGTTTGTAAACTTTCTTATGTTCTTATGTTCTCTAGTGTGTTCTGCCATGACTTGAGCTCTCTATAGTTTGACACAACCTAGCTGAGTCACTGCGAAGGCATCAAAGCAATTCAGAGCATCTCACTGTGACATTACCCTCCGGGCAACAAACCCAACTGCCAACCGTGAAAAAATGTATTGTCAAAAATGTAAAAATGTATTGTTAAAAAGAATCAGAAACAAAGTTAAAAAAAAAACACTACTCAAACATGGTTGGAGGTGTTGCAGCTAGCATATTAGTCCCATGCATTTTCTGTGCCGTACACACCCATTCCTCAGGTTTTACCCAGTTTTGAAAAGCCACGTTCAGCAATTTTAATTTTAAACATGATATCCGGTACTACACAGTGTTAAATATGTCTCTGTTTGCAAGCCATGCTTTTAACCTGGAGGGTGAAACTGCCCCCCCCACCCCTGCCCAAAACTGGCTACTTTACTTTCAATAACCAACCAGCGATTTCTCCTATTGACTGACATGCTTTTACCCAGAAGACACTGCTGGGGGTAAAACGACCCATGGAATTAAAACAGTAAGACTTCCTGGAAGGCAAGGCAAGCAAACAAAGAACTTTTTCTAACCTAGTGCCAGGTGTTTGCTATAACATGTGTTTCTTTCAAAACTGCACACTATGTAGTTACTGGAAAATCTACTGGGTAACACCGATACCAGTAGCCAGCCAAGTACAGTGATATTCCTTTACAAGCGCTGCTACTGGCAATAACAAAAATCAGCTGTCTTAAAGCCAGTAGTGCACCAATTTTCAAATGAAATGCTTTTGTGCCAGCAGGAATCCTACTAGTAGAAACATAAGCCATTATGGACTTATCATGTTAGCTACAGGACAGTTAACACTCCTGAATGTCACTCATGAATTCACTCTACATACCCCGACCACAGCCGCAACTGCCAAGTAAGTTCCCTCTTCTGCATGTACACCCCCCTGTGAGGACCAATAAAGAGGAAAGAAAACTGATTTTTAAAGGCTTGGGAAGATTTACCCCCAGGTCCCTTCCATACTCACTGCCCCTGCCTAGCCTTGTATCTGAATCCAGTTTGCAATACTTTTTGAAAGTGAGGAGAAGATGAGAGAGGGAGAGGGAGAGGGAGAGGGAGAGGGAGAGCAAGTGCAGGTCTATTAGTTATTCTGCTCAGGCCTCGCTGCAGTTGTTGATGGGTGCTGATTCGTATTGTCATCCTTGCGGAGTTAACCCTTTAAACCCCACAAGACTGCAATAAAACCAGGAATCTTGGTTAAAAAAAAGAAAGATTAAACTGTTTAAATACTTGATCAGTAACTGCAGGCATTTGTAGAATTTTAGCAGTGCTGCTGTAAACAATAAAAAAAAAAAAACTGCTGTGTGATTGGCAGCCACATTAACCGTGACAAAATCCTTTACTATCTCTATATATCCAATTCTGCCACTGTTGAGAAATGTATTTAGTTTTCGTTCTGTATTAAGTGTTTCTCACATCGCAGCACGTACCACCTAGAACCACCCACACAACTAAATAAGTTGCCATAGCAACATGGCCTGTGGTACACAAAGCCAGATCTTGTTGCTACGGTTACTATAGCCTACCGTAATCATTGATCTCCGGCTAAAAATAGATGTTTAGCAGCTTTTTATTAATTAGATTGAATATTCACGATGG
>CM060295.1:6528798-6618798 GCA_030684275.1 Acipenser oxyrinchus oxyrinchus
GACCGCAATTTTCAAATAGTGCCACAGATTCTCAATGGGATTGAGATCAGGACTTTGACTGGGCCACTGTAGGACATTCACCTTTTTGTTCTTGAGCCACTCCAATGTTGCTTTGGCCTTGTGCTTGGGATCGTTGTCCTGCTGAAAGGTGAATTTCCTCCCAAGCGTCAGTTTTTGAGCGGACTGAAGCAGGTTCTCTTGCAGTATTTCCCTGTATTTTGCTCCATCCATTCTTCCTTCAATTTAAACAAGATGCCCAGTCCCTGCTGATGAGAAGCATCCCCACAGCATGATGCTGCCACCACCATACTTCACTGTAGGGATGGTGTGTCTTGAGGCATGGGCAGTGTTAGGTTTGCGCCACACATAGCGCTTTGAGTTTTGGCCAAAAAGCTCTATCTTGGTCTCATCAGACCACAAAACCTTTTCCCACATCACAACTGGGTCACTCTCATGCTTTCTGGCAAACTCCAGACATGCTTTCAGATGGTACTTTTTGAGTAACGGCTTCTTTCTTGCCACCCTCCCATACAGGCCAGTGTTATGCAGAGCTCTTGATATGGTTGACTGGTGCACCGTTACTCCACTCCCAGCCACTGAACTCTGTAGCTCCTTCAAAGTGATTGGTGGTCTCTCTGTGGCTTCTCTCACAAGTCTCCTTCTTGTTTGAGCGCTGAGTTTTGCGGGACGGCCTTTTCTTGGCAGTGCCTGGGTGGTGTGATGCAGCTTCACTTCCTGATTATTGATCCAACTGTGCTCACTGGGATATCCAAACACTTGGATATTATTTAGTACCCTTTCCCTAATCTATGCATTTGTATTACTTTATCTCTAACTTCTGTCGAATGCTCTTTGGTCTTCATTTTCCTTCAGATTCGCAGCCTGACCAATGATCCTTCAACAGTGGGGTTTTTATCCAGAAAATGTGACAGCAACTTTAATGGTTCACAGGTGGAGGCCAATGGTAAGGTAACTGTGTCCTCGTTAGGGCAATTTCTTTCATCGGTGTAAACTGGGAGCTTCCACAGCACAGGGGTTGAATACTTATGCAAGCAAGATATTTCAGTTTTTCATTTTTCTTAAAAATATTTCCCAACATAAAACCAATGTCACCTTACAATAATTGATTTTGAGTTTCAGTGTTTTAAAATAAAATATCAAACAGAACGAAATTTCAATGTACCATTTGTAATTCAGTAATATGAGAGAATTAGTCAGGGGTCTGAATACTTTTGCAAGGCACTGTATATTAGGGATATCAGCCAAAAGAAATGTGGTCTAAAAGTAGGAAGAACAAAAAGGCGCAGCAATAGAATCCACAAAAGCAAAACTCCATAAAGATCTGAGGACAATCAAACATTCTACTTAACCAGAAGCTATCAGGTTTTTTTATTTAAAAAAAACAAAACAAAATAGTGAACAAAGTAAGGACGCAACTTCCTAGCCAGGCTATTTTTGGAGATTGTGTCACCAAAGTACAGCTCTTATATCAGACATGACTACAGTTTTGTGTACACTAATACTCTCAGGCTCTCTGAACACTCATTTAAAGCTGCTGTTCTATACACTTCCACACCACACCTGTGTAAACTGTGCATACAATAGCTATAGATCAATGGCAAGTCATTTCTTAATAACACTCCTTTGTATTTACAGGTGTGGAGAGGGGGTATGTATGGCTTTCTTTACACAGTTCTGTTAAACTCTCGCTTGGTAACTAGATATCTTGGTATTCTTGAATAGATAATTGCCCCTCTGACGCAAAACACATCAAATTAAATGCCGAACTCCCTTTGTATTCTGCTATTTCAAAGGTGTCTCTTCCACTCCTGGTCTTTGTTCCAACCCTGTTCTAAATTGTTGAATTGAACCAGTTCCAGACCCTGAAGTCGTTCATTAACTCATTTTACCTGTTAAACTGGAGTGGACACCCCTGCCTTATACAGAATAGTACTTGTGCTTAACTTTGTCTAAAACAAATGAGTGCATTTTGGATTTGTAGTGAAAGATCCCTGTATTATCGAAAGGAGGCTGTACGTTTATTGTATGTTTTGATTAAATGTTTAAATTCTTTTTGTCGGAATGGTTTTAAACTAGCAAACATTTCTAATGAAAAGTGGACTTTGATTTATGATATTCCAGACATCATTTATTTTGCTTTTTGTATTTCTTGCATTTGTACATTCATTTCCACCTTCAATATTCAATTGCAGTGGATTACAACATGTTTGGAAAAACATTGAAAGACTTCATAAAATATTTTCGGTTGGTAGAATACTTTTAATATTTATATTTTCGTTGCATGTTTAGCCGTTCAGTGCTTTATAGTCCTGTCTGCTGTGAAAAAAAACCTGTATATTTTGAATTTTTGTCATCAACACTGAAGTTGGAAATTAGGTGGAGAATGCTGGTGAAAGACAGCTGGAATACAACGTTAGCTAAACAGAGTGTGCTGGAAAGCCTTGTCAGAACATGGGTCAAGTGAGAGGGCCGTGCTGGTGCTTATTATTTTTTTTATTGAACAACAACTCCCTTGTCATCAACTATTATTATCACTGCATTGGTTCTGTAGATATTGTACAAGCATCAAAAGGTTTGATTATTTTACAATTTGTACAGCTTGAATAAATAATTGTTAGATGGTGTTTGAACGGGTCACAATTTTAGTATTTATATTTGGTGTATTTGCTGTGAAAATGGGTCTTAAATTTTCTAAAGATTGGTCTTAAAAAGGTCTTAAATTTGCTCAGCTGATAGCTGCAGGGACCATTATATACTGTGTGTATATATATATATATATATATATATATATATATATATATAATTTAGCTCAATCAAAGAGCCAGCTGCCCAACGTTTCGATATGTTGTACATATCTTTCTCAAGGGAGCCTGTGTTTGAATCAAAACATTGGAGGTATTTATAGGTTTTTGACGGCATGACAACTACTTGTTATTGTTTACATTCAAATCCATGATTCATTCTTACATGATGTAATGATGTTCTATATATTGTGACATCATTTTTACTTGTATCTTTGAATCTGTATTAATTCTAATTAACATTACTTTATATAAACTTATATTTTTATTATATCATGCAATGCTGGCTCTGAGGATCAGTCTAGATTTGGCCTCCCCAGCACATCAGCATGCACAACTTTTGAATGCTTTTTGAATGAACTATTATGTACTATATATATATATATATATATATATATATATATATATAATGTGGAATGTAATAAACGAGAACCAAAATGGTGAGTTTTTTCCCCCCTTCATTTTGCAACGCCATTTCCACATTTGTTTTATTTGAAGCGTTTAAAGTTCAATTTCAGTTTGTTTGCTTGTTCAGCTACAAAAAGGCACAAGTAAACCTCATGTTATTACTTTATGAAAACGCGTCGATGGCCGCTGTTTACTGTGAAGAAACGACAATGGCAAGGAAGGAAATCAAAAAATAAAATAAATAAAATGCGGTGTCAACTTTATGTACTATTTATTTTGGTAATAAACAAAACAATGTTTAACTTGAGCTGCTCTTTGGCATCCTTTGTTTTGTAGTTAATTCACTGGGTAAAGCAAGTCCTACACAACGTATTCTTTACTCCTCGGATATTTTTCTATTTTAACGTGTTTTAACGTGTTACATATTGTAAGGTCTTGCTGTAAAATAATATATATATATTTTTTTTTGGATGAAGCGATTTTAATTTTGTCTTTCCCTTTTTATTGAAGTTTCATAAGTTTCAACCTACCACTGTTTTTAGTGCGACTTCTGCTGTTGGACTTCTTCGGAGAGTTCCTCAATGTTTGCAACTCTGACCTTCATTTTCAGGCACGATTCAAGACCCACTTCGTTGAGCTGGCTCCTCAGTTTGCTTTTGATGTCATTCATATTTGAAAACACTTGCTCACAGAGGTATGTCTAGCCAAAGATTGCTAGAAACCCAAATGCGTATTTCTTCAGTTGAATGTAGGTGTCGGGTGAATAACTCCAAACTTCAAATCCAGTCTGGTCTTGTCTTTTCAGCTCCTCCAGGTCAGACCTCTTGTGTTGCAGGGCCAGTGTGGATTTTTGTCTTTCCAGATTTTCAAGTTCATTCACCAGGTCTCTGAATCTGGAATTCCACAAATCCTTGTCCTACAAGTCAGCTAATTCAAGCTCAAATTGTGCTCGATCAGCTCCAGCAAATGCTGATAAGTTAAGTGCAGAAGTGTCAGCTTCAAAGGCTCTCAACAAAAAATGACAAAGTTGCTTTTTCTTTCCCTGTAGCTTCAGATTTAGCGCATTCAAGTGAGAAGTAATATCCGCCATGAAATACAATTTCTGTAGCCACAGTGCCTCTGTAAGCGCGGCAGATTCAAAGCCTTTCTCTCGCAGAAACGCTTTGACTTTCTCAAGGCAGAAAGCACTTTACCTCTTCAAGGCCACCATACGTTGTTATGCATGAGAAGATCTGAATATCGGCTGGTGACTTCTTGAAGAGGGCTCGCAAAGCTGCCGATGATTAAGACCTCTTGCCATTATTTTGTTGACAAGTTGTACAACTAAATCCATCACTTTCGTCCTCTCATCTGGAAAACCTTGTGCACAGAGTGCCCCTTGATGGACTATGCAGTGAAATGTTATTATATTGTGCTCCATCCTTTTTCCAAATAGAGAACCCTTTGTGTGCTCCCCTCATTCTCACCGTCCCATCTGTACCTCAAGAACAATGTTGTTGATTTATTTTTCTTTTAAGTAATCGGTGAAAGCAGATGCGATATCTTCCCCGCGAGCTTTTCCTTTGAGCGGCAATAATCATCAGTTCTTCCTGATGTGCTTGTGAATTCACATATCTACCAAGAAAGGGCAATCTGTGCGATATCATCCACATCGCATGACAATAGAAAAAAACTGTGCTGAATTAAAGTTTCTGGCTTTTTGACTGGTAACGTCTGTGGCCATCTTTAAAGTTCTGTCTCTTCCAGTGTTAGCAGATAAGAAAATAAGAAAGTTTACAAATGAGAGGAGGGCATTCAGCCCATCTTGCTCGTTTGGTTGTTAGTAGCTTATTGATCCCAGAATCTCATCAAGCAGCTTCTTGAAGGATGTCAGCTTCAACAACATTACTGGGGAGTTGGTTCCAGACCCTCACAATTCTCTGTGTAAAAAAGTGTCAGCTTCAACAACATTACTGGGGAGTTGGTTCCAGACCCTCACAATTCTCTGTGTAAAAAAGTGCCTCCTATTTTGTGTTCTGAATGCCCCTTTATCTAATCTCCATTTGTGACCCCTGGTATATCTCATTTTTTTTATGATTTCCATTTTGTTTTTAAAATCACTGAAGAGATACTCCAATGTTTTAATAAAACATTATTTTATATATTCTCCGTCTGTGAATGGCTTTCCCTTTTTTACAAAATTAGCAGTAGTCGTTTTGCTTGATGATTTAACTGCTTTGCACTAGAACTCCTCCACAGCTTTTTTTCCCCTTGCATCGGAGCTGGATGCTTTTCGGCAAATTTGGCATGTTTTGTTGAAAAATGTCTTTCGATATTAGATTTCTTGTTGTTGGCGAGTTTTTCGTTGCAGATTAGGCATTGTGGGAGTCTGGCCGAACTCTGTATAAATGCATATTCAATCCATTCACCTTTTAAAGCCTTGATGTTCATCTTTGAGCTTTCTCTTTTTTGAAGCCATTTCTACAATCCTGTGTGACATCTCTCCCAGTGACAGACGGTATTACGTGCAAGGAAGTCAGTCAACTCTGTGGAATCAACCCTGCCTAACTGAGTCTTTGTCGTTTTTTAAACGTTTTTTTTTCACTCTGTCAGATCAAAATGAACACGTCTTCTTTGTTGATTATGGGCAGTATTATATATTCTTAAAGAGCCACACCTATCTAATCAAAGAGCCGTGGGTTGCCGACCCCTGAACTGTGTCAATTCCTTCAGCCCATGTACGGTTTCTAGTTGCTGAGTGATCTCAACACTTTGTCAAGTTGGGTCTCAGAGATGTTGGTATCTATGGAGGAAGCTCCCTGGTGGATGAAGGCCGTGGTGATGGTACTGAGAGCTGGGATTTTGTATTGATCACACCTGTGGCGGGTTTGTATGTCAGTGACGTGCTTGTACACGTGTGTTGCCATTTTGAAGCTTTCAGTTTTTGAAGAAAGCTTGTCATTGGTTGCTTTAGCGAAGTCTCTTTGTAGATTCTTAGCCAATCGGAGCAGGTTCTTGGAGAAGAGGCCTCGCTGGCCAAGTGCTTTGTCACCTAACACCATACAAAAACAAACCGGTCCGTTTTTTTCAGTGCCACAAATTAAACATTTGTGATCCAATAAAATGAAGACTGAATATACAAACTCGCATTAATGTCAGACCGCCAAGAAACCTCACAATTGTGCCTGTTCTGTTTCCGTAGAAACCGGCAGTGATCGAGTCACCATGATGACAGAACTGCAGGAAATTGCCATTCCAGAAGAGAAGCCTTTACTTCTGGGTCAGCTGGATCCAACTAAGGTGAGAAATATCTGTGCCTGAACAGCTCAGGAAATTGCTTCAATGATGCCGTGCAGTATGTGTTCTTGTTCATGTACTAAAGGGTTTCAAGTCAATTTGAATGGGTCTGTTCTGAATATTGCTCATCTAACAAGCTACCATCCTGCTTGCAGACCTCCATTGCTTTGTCTTATTGGAAATGCATTCCAATACCTTTTGCTGCGTCCCACATTGTCCATATCGCAGTGTTATATTGTAAAACATATCGTCGACTCTTGACATTTTTAATCGCACGTCATGGGTCGTGCATCACACATTCCTGAACATTTACCCAGGAGCGCTCGCCAGGATGAAAAAACAAGCTGTCTTCTAAGCATCACAGTGTCCGCAGATTACCCTCCCCCCGCAACAATGCTGGTTTTCTGTTCTCTACTGATATAACGTTCGGTGACTGCCTCTAATCACCGCTACACACCTGCTGTGTCTGGTTTGTCCTACAAAGAGTGCTTTATCACTGACGTTCTGTGTGAGATCTACCCTGCTAACAGGTTCCAGTGCTGACGTGACTTATTATTTCGATCAGAGCACCAGCATGGTTGCAGGAGGAAGCATGAACAGTAAAAGTAATTTGTTTATTTAACACCCGTTTACAGGATTGTGTTGATTTCTTTGGCTTGACTGACCTCTAGTGGTCTAAATTGGTATTTTTTAATAAATTCACGGTTAAAAAAATGGCTTATTTCACAGTCTTAAAAATAGGTACTGTACACAATTTAAACATAATATTTATTTAAACATAAAAAAAAATGCCAATTCAAAATCGATCATTTTCTCTAGTTATTGTACAACAAATGTTCCTAGATAGTTAAATGCTTACCTGAAAAACAGACCACTGTATTTAGTTTTTATGTCTGCCTTTTAAAGATATTCTACAGTATCTGCACCATCAGTGAATTATCAAACGAAATAAAAGCATCAGTAATTGTACAAATTCTGAAGGAGAACACAAAGGCTCTTTTTTTTTAAAATCTTCTTTCTTTCTTTCTTTCTTTCTTTCTTTCTTTCTTTCTTTCTTTCTTTCTTTCTTTCTTTCTGCAGGAAGCTGAAATCGCTGCTCGGATCTTATTGGACCAGGGGAAGGTGGGTGTCAAACTTCCTGTTTGTTCTCTGATGTATCATAGTTTGCACCAGTTCTGCCTCTCTGTTTCGTGGAACTCATTGCAAAAATAAGAAAGTTAGCCTCATGACCCTTGCAATCCTTACCCGATCATTCACTCTCTGGTGCCCTTGCTCCCTGCTCCTTGCCTCCCCTTACAACGTACCCCCAGCCTATAATACTTTTTGAAGAGCAGTAATCTTAATACACATGATTCTTCTATTCCCCTCAGGACCACAACATTGAGACTCCCTATGGTCTGGTCCACGTGACCATTCACGGATCCCTTAAAAACAACCGCCCCGCCATCGTCACCTACCATGACGTGGGACTGAACCGTGAGTAACCAGCGACACCCTACCTCCAGCCAGCCAATGGCTGTGTGTGTTAAAGGGGAAGTCTCCTTGGGGCTTTGTGAGATTCATTATAAACGCACAGCGCCTGCCTTTGGAATCTGAAAGAATTGCAATGCCTGCTTGCCTTTACTTAGCTGCTATCTGCATGCTGTGACTGCTCCATACTGCTGGAGTCCCGTGTTGCAAAATGACGTTGCAGTGCACTAGAAACCCGGAAAGCTGCACTGAAAAGTCTCTTTCATTTCTGAAACCCGTTCTGGTGATCAAAACATCTAGTCTCATCTAACCGAGGCCCCTTCTCATGAAACCTGATTTTTCTCAAAATGTGTTCGTTGTGATTTCCATGAAGATCCAATGCTTTCCAATGGGACATTTTGGCCTACGGGGCAGTGTTCACACCTACAGGAAACTCTGAATCTGAGGTCAGCCTGATTTTGCCTAGTTTAATATCACTCTCATATTCGGCCTGTGAGCACGCCAGGTTTTGGATAAAGACTGAATTAAGCACATATTTAAAGATGAACTCTCTGCTGCACTGCAGTGTCATTTTCCAGTAGGATTCTGGGAAGGACAAGCTCATGACTCTTGTTCAGGGCAGTGGACAGGGACTCATTAAACAAAGAAGAATCAGGGGGGAATTGATTGAAGTCGTTAAAATCTTTAAAGGTGTTAACCCGAGCACTAAGTGCAGCCCAGAAACCAGGACCATGGATCAATTCCTATTGTTCAAATTCAATTCCTTTTTAAAATCAATATCTATGAAAATAGCGATCAGCAGCATTCTGTTAAAATAGAGCTTCTCACAGTGGCAACAAATTACTTCAAGTGTTTGTCAATTAAATTGGTTTCATATGAAAGCAGTTGAACAATCGCAACAATAATATGTCTTTAAATTATCCGTTTTAAAATGGAATTGAAATTGAAAAGCACACATTCAAACTGATGATAGAAACAAAGTGCCTAGTTCAAGTAAGAGAAATACAATTTGAATGACGCTTCCCCCTTTAAATGATTTTTATTGGCTATCATTGTGGCAAAAACCCATATCCCACATACAGTGCCACCCCTTTATAATGCGGTTGTCGGAGACCGTGTTATTTGGAGACGTCGTTGTTTGTGTTTCACCTTATAACGAATATTGGCATTTTTGTTCCTGAAATGATTTACAAAGCCCACAAGCCAAATTAATATTGTAGCGTTCAGTGGAAAATGAAGGAAGGAGACACATACAATTTGCAGGTACTCGAATCCAGTTTATTGCAGCGTTGGCGAACCTGTGGAACGCGTGCCCAGAGTGGCACACCTAGTGAGCAGTTATCTGCTTTTTTTTTTTGCCCGCCCCCTAACAGAGCTGAGTGGCACTTTAGAAAGCCAGTCAGTTTGATTTGCATGGATGGCCCCGCCCCCCAGTAATTGAGCAGTGCAGCCGTTTTTATCTGCCCGTTCATGATTGGATGTTTATGCTGCTGGGCTGCTGTATTCAAGCACAGCACAAATGAATATCCTCTAGAAACTGTCCAGAGGGCATCAGATCATTCTTAATGGTTAGGTTTAGGGTTAGGTTTTAGGGCTGGGGTTGCAGGATGCAACCAGACCAGACTATTCCTTTGCTGACCGTGGACGGGAGCTCCCAGTGGGCGGCGCTCAATTGGCCAAGCGCCGCCCGGGGGGAGGGAGGGCTAGGTTGGCCAGGGTGTCCTCAGCTCACCGCGCACCAGCGACCCCTGTAGTCTGGCCGGGCGCCTGCGGGCTTGCCTGTAAGCTGCCCAGAGCTGCGTTGTCCTCCGACGCTGTAGCTCTTGGGTAGCTGCATGGTGAGTCCGCAGTGTGAAAAAAAGCGGTCGGCTGACGGCACACACTTCGGAGGACAGCGTGTGTTTGTCTTCGCCCTCCCGAGTCAGCGCAGGGGTGGTAGTGATGAGCTGAGCTTAATAAAATAATTGGCCATTCCAAATTGGGAGAAAATAATAAAAATAATTGGCAACGATTAAATTTGTAAAAAAAAAAAAAAACATAATCCAAGCCCTTCCGGTTTAAGTATTTTCTAAAAAGATGTACAAGTTTTCGCATTTCTGTAGGTGTCACTGGCAGCAACACCTTAAAGCAAAGTTCCCGCTGTTTTGGTTGTCAAACCTTTCCCTTGTCATAAATACCGAAAATATATTTCACTGTCACATACTTGGATCTCAAACTGTGTATTTTTGTTTGATACACTCTAATTTTTTTAAATAGTATTTTAATCTTCAAACTATGAGGAAATGCACGTTTAAATTATGATGGGTCATGCTGGGGTGTCAGAATATGTTACCCCTCTTCATACAGTGGTGAAAAGCAGGTTGTAAATTCTCAAAAAAATTAAAGTCTCAAAATAAATGATGCCTCTGGTATGTAGAGTGTATTTGTGCATACCCCTTTTTTTCCAGGTAGTTTGACAACAGAGCAATCTTTTTCTAAAAGAAAAGAAAAAAAAAATGCCATACAAAGTATATTATTTGCTACTAGTCTATTAAATAGTTATTTTACAAAATGTTAAAGCAGTAGATATGTTTTATGTAAGTAAATATTGTACAGTTGAAAAAAATGACGGTACACCAGTAATGGCTGCCAAAAAACAAACAAAAAAATACAGCTATGTCCCAGGTTACTGATGCAGTGCCAAACTTATTAATATTCAAACTACTGTATGTATCTATTGTATGATGCCCAGTTATTCTTTCACTATGCTGTCAAGTGCTTTGAGGTGGTGTGCCACTATGAAAGGTGCTATATAAAATGAAGATTGATTGATCTTACCTGAATAAGGATTAAAGATTCTCATTACCCAAAATGAAAGACATATGCAAAAGCTGTAGCATCCCTGTGAGGCGCACTATCACTATTGCTTTTTAATGCCTGTAAATTTACAATCCAATATAATCTGGGAGCAAAAATAGAGCGAGGGACGGAAAGAACCTGCATATTTATACATTTTATTTTTATGGTCTGAATTTGATCAGTCTTGCTGCCTCACTTTGTCCCCCCACTGGTCCACAATGTGGAAGTCTCCCACTGCCTTCTACCACAGCCACGCTGTCCGGCCACAGTCTCCAGCGGCTCCAGCAAGAAGAGCTGATTAGAATGGGCAGTGTGCTAAGGGACAGGCAATGGGGATGGAAGGGAACTGCTTAGAATGAGCTGTGAGTTCTCAGGGACGAGTGGAAATTATGGGAGCTGAGGGGAGACCAGCATTAAGTGCCCAGCGAAGTGTAAAGTGGAAGAGGAGTGGGATGGGGCTGAAGACAGGGAGAGCGTACGTTTGGTCTGGCAGTTATGGGAGGAGGGGGGCAAAATGTGGTGGGCAGTATTAACTGTAGCCGTTTTTGTTAGGTGTGGCACCCAGCAAATATCTCCACGTGCGGGATAGCTGTTCATGCAGCAAGCTGCTGTATAGAGACCTGTCCTGGGGAGATAGTAAGACCGCTTGCTTCACCGTGCTTCTGAAAAACAAAAAATTCTCGTCGGTTAACTGAAAGTGAAGTTTAAGAAAATGAGCACAATCAAAAAAAGCTAAACTTCAGACAGACAATGAGAGATCCTTCCAGGAGGGTTGGACATTTGGAACGACTGACCGTAAAGGGAAAGCGCTCTGTGTTATTTGTAATAAAAGTGTTGTTTATCGAACCTCAAGTTTAAAACGTCATTTCGACACCGACCACAAAAATATTGCAGATCTTATTGAGAGTGAAAGGAAAGAATTCCTTGAAAGGGCAGCGAGGAAGAATCAAAACCAGACTCTTTGTTTTTAATAATTATCTTAAAAAAAACAAACCATTTGGTGGCTGCAAGCTTCAAATGATCTCATTGCTTTGCAACGCATGGCAAGCCCTTGTCAGATGGTGAATATATCAGAGTGCCATGCTGGCTAGTGCTGGTTCTTTATTTCATGACTTCACAATTGGTACTTAGTGACGTAAATAAAAAATATAAAGAAGTCTGACTTTGGGATTATTCCCGGCCCCTGTTAGCATGGGCCACACCAAAAACAGCAAAGTCTTGCACTCTCCCTGCAGCACATTCACACCTGCAGAAACCAAACGAATAAAGCAGTTTAATTCACTGTCTTTAGCGCAGAGAGAAGCCCTCTTTGGAGTCAATTTTATCAAGAAAACCTCTTAGTTTTTCTTTTTCTTTCAGCCATCCCCTCAATGTAGATTCTGCAACATTGATATGTTTTGAAACTGGTGCTTGAGTTTTACCTTTTCTTCTTTTACCTCTGTCCACCGCATCGAGTTTCATTATTTTTTTTGCTGTCTGCCATGCTTTGTGCTGTATATCTGGAACGTTCACCCAACGTTTGTGGGTCAAATTGCATTTTGGGGGAAATGGGAGCCACGACCTCACTGTGTTTGAACTGATTCCGCACTGTAACAGGTCGCGTTGTAACGGGTAGCACTGTAGATGCAATATTCCGGTTTTCATGAGGACTGCCTGCCATTCCCTTCCTAGATAAGAGCTGCTTCGGCCCGCTGTTCAGATTCGAGGAAATGCAGGAGATCACCAAGAACTTCGTGGTGTGCCACATCGATGCCCCAGGCCAGGAGGAGGGGGCGGAAGCCTTCCCACTCGGGTGAGTTTATGAAGAACATACAGTCAGGGGGAGCTCTGGGGTCCCCTGTTAAAGGCACGGCCGCGTGGTGTGCAGGGGAGTCATGCAGTCGGGGAGTGCAGGGGTCCCCTGGTAAAGGCACGCCGCGTGGGGTGCAGGGGAGTCAGGCAGTCAGGGGAGCTCTGGGGTCCTCTGGTAAAGGCACGCCGCGTGGGGTGCAGAGGAGTCATGCAGTCAGGGGAGCTCTGGGGTCCTCTGGTAAAGGCACGGCCGTGGGGTGCAGGGGAGTCATGCAGTCAGGGGAGCTCTGGGGTCCTCTGGTAAAGGCACGGCCACGTGGGGTGCAGGGGAGTCGTGCAGTCAGGGGAGCTCTGGGGTCCCCTGGTAAAGGCACGGCCGCGTGGGGTGCAGGGGAGTCATGCAGTCAGGGGAGCTCTGGGGACCCCTGGTAAAGGCACGGCCGTGGGGTGCAGAGGGAGTCATGCAGTCGGGGAGCGCAGGGGTCCCCTGGTAAAGGCACGGCCGCGTGGGGTGCAGGGGGAGTCATGCAGTCAGGGGGAGCTCTGGGGACCTCTGGTAAAGGCATGGCCGCGTGGGGTGCAGGGGCAGTTATTGGCGGGCTAGGGAGGCAAAAGTAGCAAGGACTGTTTCTCCTCATCACGTTACAGCGCACCCTACTGGACAGGCTCCCAGTGAGTTCTAACTGACACCTGCTTGGCTGGCCTTTGTCCTCTTGCTCTAGAGTTCCTGTTTTTAAATGTTTAACTGAAGCTGGTGTGTAATTCTCATCTCTTGACAGCTATCGGTACCCGTCAATGGATCAGCTGGCGGAGATGATCCCATGCGTTCTGCAGTACTTCAAGTAAGTATGTTATATATGCATCTCCAAATAGCAATCAGAATTCCGTTCAGGAGTTCTGGAACATAAGAACAAAACTGAATTAAAGAACCAGGTAGCTGGGCAACTGATTGATCCCAAACTTTGTCAAGTTGGGTCTTAAAGGATCCTAGTGATTCAGCCTCAACAACATGACTAAGCAACCCATTACAAGCCCTCACCTCTGTGAAGTGTCTCCTATCCTCTGCCCTAAGTCAGTCTCCACTTAATTTCCAGCTGTGTCCTCTGGTGCTGGTTTATGTGCTCCGTTTAAATTTAGATTGTACAAGCTTCAATCACATCCCCCCTCTTATCCTAGGCTGAATAGATTCACTTCCCGAAATCAATCTTCAAAACTCCTTCCTTTTAGCCCCCGAATGTCCTTGTTTTGTGTTGCAGAATCAGAATTCAACACAGTGTTCCAAGTAAGACCTCACCAGTGTCTCATACAGCAGTGTGATTTATCAGAACACCCCATTGCTTCTGTAGTTTTGACTTGCTGTGAATATGAAATCAAACCACTGGAACTGAACATCTTCAAAATAGGCAAATTATTGACTCATTTAATTGATGACTTTAATAGTCTTTTGCATTATACAAATAAAAATATCAAATTTTGCATGCGAGTGACATTTAAGGTGTGATTTATGCTATTCACATATTGTCAAATGATTTCTGTTAACAGTAAAAAAAATAAAAACCATACAGTGTGTGAATGGCGTCTGACGAACCTTGAAGGTGTAAAAAATCTTCGACTTCCTGGCGGCGAACGAACCTTCTAATACAGCCCTAATTGGTCGTTGTGACGCTTTGTGGACGAGTGGATCTGATTGGTCGTGGTTCTCCTCTCTTGCAGTTTCCGGAGTATAATTGGAATGGGGGTGGGAGCAGGAGCCTACGTCCTGTCCAGATACACAGTAAGTTTATCCCCTCCGCTTAGAACTTTAAAGTCTGTTTCAAAGCTCTTTCCAAAATGTCCGCTCTAGTGCCCCAACAGAGTCAGGATTATCACCCACATTGTCAAGCAGGTAACACAGCAAGAACGATCCACAATGTGGTACGGAACAGAAAAGCCAGAGCCCTTGTCGTTATGTTTTTTGTTTGGTTTTTATTCGCTCTTCCTGCAGTGATTTGGAGGACAGATCTCAAACCCCAGTGCACTAGAGCAGACATTTTGAAAAGAGCTTTGAAACAGACTTTAAAGTCATACGTGTAAAAAGTTGTTAACCCGATGCTTTTACCAACTGAACGGTACTGATGGAAACTGATTAATGCAGATTTCATTACCGGTCTAAATCACCATGAATGCATTAATTGCCATCTGAACTTCAGAGTGAACATTGCTGTAGCTGACCTGTGCGTGTGGCTCTCTCTCCTCGCAGCTCACCTTCCCTGACTCTGTGGAGGGACTGGTACTCATCAACGTAGATGCCTTTGCCAAGGGCTGGATGGACTGGGCAGCTGAGAAGGTGAGGAGCCAGGGGTTTGGGGGGGTCAGAGTCAGTGCCAATGTTGCATTTTAGAGCTTTGTGTATTCCAGTTTCTAATCCATGCTGGATGAGCTACAGCTATGGCCAAAAGTTTAGCATCACCCTGAATTTTAGGATTGAGACATAATCAAAATAAACTATATGAACATAATTTAGATCTTTTATTTAACATCATGTAATCAAAATTATATGGCAAAATGTCACATTTTCCCATTTTTGTCAGTTTACGAGATGAAAAACTACAAAGCGTTGGTGTGTAATTCAAAATGTCAACGTGACATTATTCAGCAGCTTTCATTCGACTTTATGAAGTGAAATTAGTAAATTCTAACGGGATGCAAAACTTTTGGCCAGAGCTGGACATCCGGCAGATAAGAAGTATCGCAAACGTGTATTGCTTTTATATTACAATATCTTGCTGTGATTTGAAGCGCATTGAGTTCTGTTTTGAATTTTCTTGCAGTTGACCACTTTAACCTCCTCGCTGACCGAGAAGATCCTTGGACATCTTTTCAGCCAGGTAAGAAGTTGCCGAGCCAGCACTAAGAGAGTTTAAATGAAATGGTTTTGATGTTTACATAGGGGTGTAGCAGTGCATTGCGTAATGATGAACAGCAAGGCTTCCTTTACAAGGTGTATCAGATCGTGACGCAGGTAGATAACGCTTCGTATCGTGAGACAGGACCGCGGTGTAGCTCACTGTCGTTCACAGAGTGGTTCTTGAATGAATAAGTCAGTTGAATAAATGCTGTCCCCATCCCGTTTCATTTTTTTGTCTTTTAACAAAATGCTCATTAAATGTACATCATCCAAATAGCACATCAAGACCAAGACGTGCACTGTGATTCACGTTGTATTGCCCTTTGCACACAGTCCATGCCTCCTGTCTCACTGGATTGCTTGTTAATGTGCAGGACGAGCTGTATGCTGGCACTGAACTGGTGAAGACCTACAAGGAGATAATCTCCCAGACTCCCAACCTGTACAATATCGAGTTGTTCTGGAAGATCTACAACAGGTAACCTGCAAGTAGACAGACAGTCACGCACTCACGTCGCACACACACACACACACACACACACACATACACACACACACACACACACTCTCTCTCACACTGTCTCACACACTGTCTCTGTCTCACACACACACTGTATTTACAGCTCACAGACTCAAGAGGGAGACAAATAGAAAGTTTTTCACTGAAAACTGCAGGGATGTAATTACAGCATGCAGCCACAAGAGGGAGACAGAGACCACGCGAAAGCAAGAGCAAGACAGTCTCACATTCACACATTTTAAAACTGCAGGGTGAACTGTATTTATTTACAACACACAACCATAAGAGAGAAACAGAATCATAGAAATTTTACTCACACACACACACACACACAGACACACAGTCATGTTGTTGAGGCAGAATCACTGGGATCCTTTAAGACCCGACTTGACAAAGTTCTGAGATCATTCAGCTGCTAGGAACTGGACGAGCTTAGATGGGTCGAACGGCCTCCTCTCGTTCAATTGAATTGATCACATTCGCTATTCAAATTTCACAATATCATTTTATATATCGATATTAAAAAATACTGTAGTGGATTATGGCAATGGGGGAAAGAAGGAGGAGTCAGCATGTAAAATGAACAGGCACTTTTATTCACGATACGCACAGGCCAGGAAGCGACAACACCCAACCAGGCCCCCGCTCTGCTGTACACAGCTCAGGGGAACCAGGCTGGGGACAGTTAGACATGAAATAACATACAAAGAAATAAATGTATGCATGTTAAACACAGAAACACACTGATTACAGATGCAGACACAAGCAACAAGGCCACACCCCCTGATAACACAAGCAATGAGAACAAACACACTCAGTGCACAGTCCCAGGGCCACACCCCCTGATAACACAAGCAATGAGAACAAACACACTCAGTGCACAGTCCCAGGGCCACACCCCTTGATAACACAAGCAATGAGAACTAACACACTCAGTGCACAGTCCCAGGGCCACACCCCCTGATAACACAAGCAATGAGAACTAACACACTCAGTGCACAGTCCCAGGGCCACACCCCCTGATAACACAAGCAATGGGGCAGCAGTGTAGAGTAGTGGTTAGGGCTCTGGACTCTTGACCAGAGGGTCATGGGTTCAATCCCAGGTGGAGGACACTGCTGCTGTACCCTTGAGCAAGGTACTTTACCTAGATTGCTCCAATAAAAACCCAACTGTATAAATGGGTAATTGTATGTAAAAATAATGTGTAAAAAATAACAATTGTACGTCACCTTGGATAAGGGTGTCTGCTAAAAAATAAATAATAATAATAATAATAATAACTAACACACTCAGTGCACAGTCCAGGGCCACACACCCCTGCTCCAGCCCCAGCTGTTGTCTCTGCACATTGTGTTATAACTCCTGTGTTAACTCACTTTTCCAATGTGCTTTTCTTACACAGCCGCAGGGATTTGAACATCGAGCGGGGAAGCACTCTGAAGTAAGCATTTGGCAGGCCGGATGTGTGCCATTCGACCGTCTCTTTGTTGCCGTGAAATACCATCGCAGCACTTTTCTTATCTCTAGTTGATTCATAACTAGAAAACAAGCTGTGGTGGACAGTGCTTAATACTTTCTGAAACTCTGCAGAAAGGTTTGGGGAAAACAAAATACAAATAAGAAGTGTGAATATTGGTGTACTGGGACTAAAGATGGGAATAACAAAGGATTAGGGCTGGGGATTGTATTTGCCATTTTCCTTTTTCCAAGGTCTTTACTTACTCAATACCCTGGTATCTCTGAATAGATAATCGCCTCCTCTTTAAAAATATGTTAAATAGCGAGACGTCTCACAAGTAGAATGGACCCCCGAAATGCTCTCCTTTTTCTGGGGAAGCAGCACAACAGGGATGGGGAGTTTGTTGCTGGATAACTTCACTCAGACTACTTTCTTAACTCTGTCTCTATCTCTCTCTCAATCTGGAGGTGTCCAGTCATGCTGGTGGTTGGAGATCAAGCCCCTTATGAAGAAGCTGTGGTGAGAATAATTTTGAAATTATTTTGGGTGGAAAAAAAAAACATTTCAACACTGACAGTCACAGAGGGCTGGCTGTGTTCTGACACCTCGCTTGTTGTTCTTTTTGTGTCCACCAGGTGGAGTGCAATGCTAAAATGGACCCTACACAGACCTCCTTCCTCAAGGTACTCCTGTAATTCTACAGGGAGTGGCCGCTTTATTAGGAACTTTAACCGATTAAGTGCCATTGCCCTCATTTGGGTTAGTTAAAGTAACCTAAGGAAGCCGACGTTTGTGGCCTGTCATGTGATCAGCGTTTCACACGGAGAGAGGTGAGGGTATGGAATGGGATTAACTGCTCGGAATCCCACAAACAGCAGTGGATTGAATGGCCTCCTCCTGTTCGTTATGTTAAATGGATGTGTTCAAATTAGTGATTTAAATGCTACTAGAGGAGCTGGTTCACCAGAGTTTGAAAGGGTTTTAATTAACAGACACCACAACACAATAATAACCTGAGAGAACACAAAGTCACTTTGTGGCTTGGAACGTGGCTTCAGGAGACTAGGTTAAAGGCCAGTGCCTGGCACACCAGGAGAGACTTGGGGTTTGATACAGCAAAGCTGCCTCTCAAAGTAGTGCCAGTTCTGTTTTCCAATCTTACAGTTTTATTTTGTTTTCTAGATGGCTGACTCTGGCGGACTCCCACAGCTCAGCCAGGTAAATACAATCGCAGATTCTAATCAAACGTACCTTTTCCAGTCATTCTTACACATTCTGTTAGAATCTCAGTAATAAGAGTAATTCTTCAGTGCAGTGATGAGATGCACATTTCAGAAGGTGTGTGAGGAACCTGTAGGAGCCACTGAGTTTTCATTGCTTTGTTTTGTCAGACTCTCCCTAGCCATACATCTTTTTTCTTCTCAATGACTTCGATTTGATTTTCTTTCACAAGCTGGCTAGCCAGTGATTTTTTTCTTGTTTGTTTTTGTTTCTTTGATCGTCCTGGTATGGCATGGGTTGCCTAGTCATGTTGTTGATGCAGAATCACTGGGATCTTGTGTATTGTATTAGTATAATCCTTGTATTGTATTAGCATAATCCTTGTATTGTATTAACCTGCTTTCTCTTCTATCCTCAGCCCAGTAAAATGGCTGAAGCCTTCAAGTACTTTGTACAGGGAATGGGATACAGTAAGTATCGCAGTGATAATAAAACTGTCTTCTGTACTCTGATTGTAATTTGCATTATTTTGATAATATGAGGAAAATATTTTAGACAAATAAAAATGAATTTTGTTTCGTGTTTTATGGGGTTTATGTCTGCACTTTGGACATAAAACCTGTGAAACAGTTTTTTTTAAAATCCAAATCTAGTTCTTAAGGCTGTTACCTGTTGATTTTGAAATGGTGAATTGTGATTTTATAGCACAGGAGTAGAAGCAGACTTGGGGTCGATATACGTATATAAATATACTATGTACTATTTGCCAGATCTGCATCCGGAAAGACTCCTAAAAGCTTCTGAAGTGAGACGGTTTGAAATGTGATGCTGGAAACCTGTCTGAGGTGTTTCATTTACCAGCTCGAAGTTGGACAGTTGCTCAAATTACAAGAGAGCACAGAGATTCCAGTCCCCTCGCAGTTATTTCTCAACCCGCCTCACTTCAGAAATGCCAGCTTTCAGGAGCCCTTGCATGAACACCAATAGAGAATGGTAAGAACACACAATTAGTCTTTTATTGCACCTTCCAGCCTAAATTCCTCCACAGAACCAACCTCATGATATCTGTACAGCCTGGAGGACTCCAGACCTTAAGGACCTTTTTTGTACACCACTGTAATAAGATATAAGGCACAGATGCAGTACAAAGCATCGCTTTATTTGAGCTTTCACTGCTCAGTGCGTTAACACTGTGCTTCTCTCCACAGTACCTTCAGCCTGTATGACCCGGCTGTCCCGTTCGCGCACCACCTCTCTCTCCAGCTCCTACTCCATGGACGGGAATCGCTCCCGCTCCCGTACCCTGTCCCAGGGCAGCGAGGCAGCACAGCCAGCCTCGACGCTCCCCCAAACCACGGAGGCGTCCTGCTAGAGGAGCCGAGGAACCACAGCACCCCGGCCGGCCAGCCGTTTCCTCTGCCATCGAGGGTCGTCTTCACGCAGAGGAGGGAGACTGCAGATCTACACAGCTGCTCTAGAGGAGTTCAATATGGTGGTTCATTGAGAGGGGGAGAGATTACAAGATTAATATTTTAGGATCTCCACTTATCTTTTGGTTTTGGTTTTTCCAAGCACTCAAGGATCCACTGTGTTTCAAAGACCTACAAGCACAAAAAAAATGCTGTTTTATTGTTTTTTTTTTGTTTTCCTGTGTCCTCTCTCTCTCTGTGTTTTGCAGTGATTTTTACAGTGGATCTGGATAATGTTTGGTGTTGCTCTTCCCAACAAGAGCTGTAGAGGAGGTTTTGGTAAATGTGAATACACGGGCAGGCAAATAACATACAACATTACATGTGAAGCAGCCAGGAGCCAAAGAACTTCTCTAAAGGTTTTTTTCTGTGATTTGCAATAAAATAGAAATTTCACCTCCTATACCTAGCTGGTCACCCATAAGACAACTAAAAAAAATCAGTCAGGAAATTATCTTTCCCTTCGGATGAGGCGTAAAACCGAGGTCCTGCTGTAAGTGACTTTGCAGCAGCAGTTGTGATGCATAGTTCACCCCCTAGTCTCTGTAAGTCGCTTTGGACAAAAGCGTCTGCTAAATTAAAAATGGATTAAAAAGGGATTATAATCTCAGTGTGTTGCCCTGAAGAAACCCTATCTAGGGGAACCATTTGCAGACCACAATGGATTTGGATCACGTGTACAGTATTGGTCCTGCTAGGGCAGCACGCTGCAATGGAACTGTGTGTGTGGGTTTTTACAATCAATCCTATTTCTAAATACAATACCGTTCCCAATGACAGTGTTAGTGTAGCCAGCTGTTCGCAAATTATCAGTATAGAACTACAAAAAAGGGGGATTCTGCTATTTCCTTTTAGTAAAACAGGAAACGGCTCCTCCCTTTTTTCTAACGTAATTTGCATACATTTACTGGAAACATACCCAAACGTAGCTGATTTACTCATTTTAGTTTTGCTTTTTAATTGTTTTACATTACAAAGCCCATGTGATATTTCTTTTAAAAGAAATAGGTCTAAAAATTGTTTTTTGAGCCTGCGTATCATCTGTGTTTTGTGGTCACTAGTTTCTAATATGGAGACTAACAGTGTAATTACTACACAAGCAGCCAGCACAAGTTTAATTATAGTGGGTGCCTATGTTTTGATTAAGTTGAATACAGAAGTAAAAGTTTAACTGTGTTAAATGAAAAATTATCGGTTAATTCACAGGTAACGTTAACGTGAAGGTGATTTATATACATTTACTGGAAAGCTGTTTGTAAAATAGCTTCCAGCTGTGCAGCAATGGTCTGGGTGAAGGAAATGTTTAAGTTCACAAAACACAACACAACACACAACATACAAATATCATCGTTAATTACGTTTACAACCTGGCTGCCTATTCTGTTACTTTTGAAGTGCTGCAAACCAGTATGTAGCGCCCTCATGTGTCTTCACGGTGACATTGCATGTTCAGTGAAGGAGGGTTACATTAAGTTTCCCTTGTGATACAGTGTCCGTGTGTCTGTCTGTCTGCATTGTCATTGCTATTCTTAGCAGGAAATTAAGTCGTCAAGTTTAGATGAAAGAGATATCTGAAACCATCACCAATAATTATCCAGACCCGATTTTGTAAATATTCCACAAAGCTAAAAAAAAAAACATGTATAATTTTTGTGGTCTTTGATCTCTTAATCATCATAATTTTATTCTTGGCGATAAAATAATTAATATATTGTTTTTCTTCAAATAGAAATGTGGCACTTTTTTTTTTTTTTTCGCTTTTTAAATGCATGCCCATAAAGTAAATAATAATAATAATTATAATACATGGTAAATGTAGCATATATCTGGGATTTTTAATTGTATTCAATAAATTAAGGAGAAATCAACTAGCGCTTCCATTATATTTGAAGTATTATTATTACAGGGATCCTATTGTTGACCTTGTACCATTTTCATACCTGCCGTTACTTAGTGTTCTCCCCATGATTGGGCTGATGCGTCTGTCTGTATATTTAAGACCTGTGTTCCATTTGTAAAAGCCTGTGGGAGTCAGCAAATCACTCCTATAGTGATAAAGTGCTGTACAGCTGTGCTATGGTAGCACTATGGGAGCAGACTGCTTTACCCTACTACAGTAACTGCTACTTGGGGTGTCAGCACCATTCCTCTCAAATGGAAGTGACTGTAGTATCTGCCCTGAGTTATATAGGTCTTGCATGTGCATCTCCTGGTCATCCCTTCACACCAGACAGATCCCAGCAGGTCTATGCAGCATCAATATCTTCAGATCTCATCAAGCCTGCCAGGGGAGAGCGCTGTGTGAGGTATGGGTGTGGGAGTCTGTCCTGTGCCATACTGTACTGTTCTGTGCCCTACTGTGCTGTCTTGTATATAAGCACCCCTTGTGTTTGAGGTCTCAAGATGAAATCAAACTTGGCCAGGGGCAGACAGCGAATTTTGGAAGCAAGATTAGTCACTCCTTTTAATTTCCTAGTTTAAACTTTTTAAAGGTTAGTTAAAGGAATTATTTTGCTGTTTTACAACAAAATTCTCCTAGGCTGCAATTCCACCCCAAGACAGCTGTGGCAGTGTTGTCGAACGACTGCTAAACAGCTCCCCCTGGAGTTGGAAAAGGGCACACATTCGAACACCAAGCAGTAGAGACCAGGAAAATGATTGAGTGCTAGAAGTTGTTTTAATTGCACAGAGTATTAAAATACAGTCAAACCTCAAAACATTATGAACACTTGCAGAAAAACACTCCATCGCCCCCTGAGAGAAAGGTTGGTCCCTCCGGTTAGCTCCAGTCCAGGGTAGGCTTGTGGGACATAGTCGCTGCTTTTGCTAAAACTATCGTTTGATGATCACAAACATATTTTTTTTAAAAATGGAGAGAGTTGCATTTCTAAGCTGAAACCAAAACCTTGTTTATGGAGCAAACACTAAAGACAATCCTTAAAAAATAAAAAAGTAGTAACAGCCACAGAGATCCGCAGCATTCCTTCCAAAATCTGCGGTGCCACTTGTAGTAAAAAAAGCCAAACCTGTACTGAGTGATACTGGAGTGAGTGAAAGGTTTACAGAGCTTTCTACACCTGTCTCCTTTTCTAACTCCAGTGTCAGGCTGTAGAAGTTTGCTCCTGAGTTTCTGTGGACGATTTATCTTTTTGTTTTCTCTATCAGTAAAGCAATGGGAGTTTTAGCAGGAAAGCTACTCGGCAAATGGGCTATGTTTCAGCTTGAGCGCAGCACAGGGGATAACATACAATAAATAACACCATTCTGCTTTAACAATAACTTGATATTAATATAGATCACAGGGAAGGTTGGAACAGCGTTTCAATACCAGCTAAGACCCAATAGGCCAATAACCTATGAGACCTGCATTGCAATATCTCCAGGCTTGTATACATTTGCTATATTAGACTTTTCTGATTTGGGGTGTTCCTGGTTTCTCTAGGGCAGGTTTGGATCTTGGGTTCAGGAGACCAGGTTTCAAGCCGCCCTTCCTGAGAAAGTGGCTTTGTGTTCCCTGAGCTTTAGGCTCTCTAATGAAACATGGCAACTGATGTTGTACTGTGTAGGAAACCATTTCATCCAAACACATTTTCTGAACCATTGTCTGCAAGTATTATTGGCATAATAGCTGCTGATAAGGCTGTGTTTTAAAATATGTTTTCTCTGGAGTAGAGAAACCTGATGGTTCTGCGTAGGTCAGACCAAGAGAAAGACAACTGATAACAGAATGTTACCAAACCAAAGCCATGTTTGCTGTAAACACAATTGCAACCTATTTAAACATGCGGCAACCATCTGACATCGCAATAGCTTGGTATCCATTGATATCACAACAGCACACATCTCAGTAGCCTGTTGTATAAATAGTGTCCCTCTATTGTATACCTTATATGATTAAATTGTTTTAACTTCCAGAACAAAGTGGGAGGGGGGTTCGTTTTGTACCTTTGTATGTGTTTCTCTTGAATCAGAATGGGGTTCATTAATAGATTCATGTTTTAGTAGTTTTTTTTGCATTGGTCACTAAAACAAATCAACCAACTGACTGTGTGATTAATTAAACTGTAACATTTAAAATTAAACTTGAAAGGGAAAAACTAGAGAAAAAGAAGTGTGATTCATTCTGTGTTTGTTTTTTTGGAGAGGGGGGTGCCAAATGTATCACCTCAGTGTTGTGTTAAACTAAACTTCTGTTTGAGCGACAGATCTATATCAAGCACAAATATATTTTAATTCACCTTGTAGTTAATATATGTTTGGAAATCAGTCATAAAGTTAACAAAAGTCAAAAGTCAAATACCACCAATGTAGGTGTGCAACACAGAAAAGATAACAAGACAAGCAAATTTATTTTTTGCGAAAAGTAACTAATATTATTACTGACATAAAAAATCCAATGCTTTATATTACTTTGTTATTGACAAAAGTAATCTTAAAACAGTAACGCATTACCCCCAACTCTGGTGAGCTGATCTGAACACAGTGTTCTAAGAGCAGTCTATCTCGCAATAACTAAAGGAAGACGTCAAGCCCTACGGTAAAAAAAAATAAAGACATAAATGAAACACATACATGAATCATACTGTTAGTAAAATGTACAATCAGGAATGAATCCTTCTCCATTGCTGAGTTATTTCCAAAAGTTACAAACACACATTGGTACATGACCAAGAGCTTTTAACACCAAAGCAGTTGAGTTCCCCGATTTATGAGCAAATGGGGTTCCAAAATAAATGCAGGATGGCATTGGTATGACTTAAGACGGCATCTAAACACAGTCTATCTAAGCACAATGCATTCAGGCAACACTAGTTAAAAACACATATCTGAAAAAAAAAATCTTACCCTATTTACTCAAATTTAAGTCACACTTTTTTTTAACTGAAATAAAAGTTAAAATGTGTTTAGAACGACTTGAATTCAGGGTGACTTGGATTCAGGGTTTTTCAGTTAGAGGACAAATTTACATTTGCGCGTGTCGATTATCCTGGCGCGCTTGAACGAGAGCTGCTGCTTGATGCTCACTACAGTCATTACTCTCGATAGAGTACCTGTATAATGAAATGCCATGCGGTGAACTTCAAGCACTTTTATGGTGCAGCTTTTAAAAGAAAAGTTTGCTGAAGAAAAGAGAAACCGGACTGTAATACCGTGTTCCATTAAATTAAAAGTTAATTATTGTGTTTTTTTGTTATGTTTTTTGCATTCAGGGTCTTTTTAAAATTTGATTAAATACGGGAATTGTTATTCAGGCATTCACACTTTAAGGGAAAACACAATCAAACTTGATTACAATTATTATTATAAAAGCATTGTTCATATGTTGCAGGTAAGGCTACAGTAGAATTCCTCTTCTGAGTCAATCTCTTGTTTTCAAAAGCAAAACCTCATTTTCTTACCTGTGTAAGAAACAGAAGACAAACGCATCACTTTGGTTATTTATTTATTCATTCGATGTTTTAGAGGATGAAAAATCCAGTCCCGTTAATCAGTGGTGTATTCCTAAATCTGAAGGTGCCGGAATGCCACTGAAATATAGATTTTTCTTAAACAAGAATTATTACACATTGTATTGGAATACTGAACCACATGTGATAAGCAATGCATTTATCTAATTTCTACAAGTGACTTTCTCATCTTGTTAGAATGCTTTGCTTTGTGTGTCAGTGGCTTCGTTTGTGTTTGTGTCCACAGTCGATGCACTGTTGCTGTTGCTGTAGCATTTTTAGCCTTCTCAAAGAAGTTGTTCCTAATTTTCACTGCAGGACTGGATGACTCAGACAGCTGTGCGGGAGATGTGAGTCATGTGACTTAGCTTGCCTTGCATTATGGGAGTTCCTGCTTAACTACAGCATATTAATGCAAAGCTCACCTTTACTACAGTGACGAAACTGCTGTAGAGGAAGGAGAGGAGAAAGAGAATGATGAATGTGCATGCTGTCGTCCACACCCCCTGCATGTCATCCTCTGGTACAAAATAATCAACATTATCATCATGGAAGTCTTTCTCTTCTATAATCTCTGAAAAAAAAACAGAGACAGAATCAGAATCAGAATCCATGACGTGTGGACTGTACTTGCACAAGCTTTGAATCCTGGTCTTCCCAAATTGGCTACTTGGCTAATTCACCTCATTCAGCTTCCGCTACTCTTACTGGTCAGAAAAGGACTCCCTTCCTAAATACTTAGTGTGCAGGTTAATTAAAACACCCCATTGCTTCTGTTGTTTCGATTTGTTGTACCTGAAAATCTTGGAAAATTTAAAAAAATAGGCAAATTAGTGATTGTCCAATTTAATTGATGACTTTAAGGCCACACATGCAGTTGAATTTAAAATAGTAAGAGAAAAGGACCACAAAGCCACAAATGGTAAAATGCAGGAGACTTTTGGGTCTTTTTGAGTCCTGGTAACGTGTGTCAGATGAGTGTATTCTGACTCTGTCACTCCAATAATTGACTCTGTTACAAGTGAATAAGAACCCATATATGCTCTATCAAAAAACGTCTTTGATTGTGACCTTTGATTGCTCCTACAGGTCAAATGTAAAACTGGCTTATAACTTACTGTTCAATTTTTATTTTTTTGCCAAATCAACGATTATTATCGACATTTATTTTAGAAAGAATTTACCGGGTTTTTTAATCTTTATCTTTCAATTGAAGCAGAGAATGGGTGAAACTGACCTTTATGCTTTAAAAAAAAGACTTACGTTATTGAGAAACGTCTCATTTAGCGAAACCCATTTATCATATTCTACATGCAACAAAACCATGGTTACCAACATTCTAACTGAAATAACGTTTGGTCAGAGCTGAGCTAATCATTTAAAAATTGTCTCAAATAAGCCGTAGTAAACACAGCATATAAAATTGTATTACACAAACCTTTTTAGCATACATTTACGAGTAAAAATGATATGCACAGAACAAAACATTAGATAGGGTAATACTGGCACAGCAGCATGAAAAAATGTTCCCAGCCTGCATTATGTAACAGACACTTTGATCTAAAACAACTTACAGAGACGAGGGGAGAAACTATGCATCAACAACTGCTGCAGTCACAAAGGAACCTCAGTTTTAAGTCTCATCTAAAGGACAGAGCACAATGAGCTTAAGTGAGTTGCTCACAATCACACAACAAGTCAGTTGCTGAGCGGGGATTAGAACCAGGGACCTCCTGGTATCTTTCTTTAACCACTGGACTACCCAGCAGATCTCACCTGGTTTACTGATGTTACGGGACAAGATTGTGTTGGTGGCTGGATGTTTCACCATGCAGGTATAGACCATGCCAGGTTTCCATTCTCTCACGGAATAGGGGATATGGCTTCTGGTGCTGAATTTACCATCCGTTCCCTTCGATGGCTGAGCCGTGGTATAATTTTGAGACACAGGCTCCTCATTCAAAAGCCAATTGATTTCAATGTGCTTTGGGCTATATCCATGCACCAAGCAGACCAGGTCACTCGTGGACTGAAGAAGGTGTATTGTGGGCTTTGTTGGTATCACAGAAGCTGGAAAAACATAGTAAAATAAAAGACACTGACCAGAGTATAATTTCTGTGAACCCTGTCAAGTAAGTAGTAAATTTATTAGCAAGAAGCCGTCTGAGACATGTATTACTTGTACTCCTACTCATTGTGAATTCTTGTTTGTACTTGATACTCAGCACATCCCTGATTTCTGTGGTGTCTTTTTTGAGTTTTTATTTACAAAAAAAAACATTCATGCACAAATAAAATCCAATGACTGCATTTATGAAATCACTTTTAAATGCTAGCCAGTTGATACTAACTTACCAAAAAGACTGTCAGGTGTTTTAGCTTCAAACCATTCTGTGCCGTGAGCAGCCTTGCAGCTGTAGGTATTCTGAGTCGTCCACTCATTTTTGGCGATTGTGAGTCTACTGACCATTGAATAGGAGACTCCCCCATTCTCAGGAGCAATGGGATTGTTCTTGTAATTATCGGGACCAATGTTTTTATCACCCTTCTGCCATTTCACATAGATATCACTCGGGAAGAACCCAGTAATAATGCATATCAGCTCTGCGCTGTGTGCTCCCAGCTGATCTTCAGAGGGGCGTAGAAGCTCCAGGACAGGGTTTTTGGAGGGTCCTGTAAAACACAACCAGCACAAAACAAAAACGTAAAACAAAAAAATCAAATAAAAATAACATGCTATGTTTCTTTTAAAATGTCAAAGTGTGAAATAGCAGTTATGTGACATCAGACAGACCCTCATTTCGGAATTACAGTTAGCAATGTTCACCCTTTACAAATATAATGGAATTACCTGTCTCTTTGGTAATAGACGCCTCTTTGGTGAAACAAGGGTGTGTGACTTTGCAACTAGTTTTGTTGTAGCTTTTCCAGTCAGCAGCAGAGACTGTCAATCGACTGGTGATAGTTTGGGTATTATTCCCGTTTAGTGTGCTATTAACTGATTCTGAGTCCTGTTCTCTTCCATCAACAATCCAGGAAACGGTGCTGTCTTTGAGTCCAATCACAACACAATCAGCACTTACTCTTTCCCCTTTGAAAATAGCTTCAAAATTGGGTTTTTGGAGATGAATAGTTGGCTCAATGCTGGAGCAAGCTGAAATTGAAATAGAAAGCTTGTTTAACGGCTTGCTGGAATCTATTGCGCTGAACAGTATTTGAAAAATCTGCATAGCCTTGAAAATAGACAGCAGAGATTCAGCACATCTTCAGGAAAGCAATCTGGGGAATCAGCAGTAATGACTGTATTTTCAATTCCTTTATTAAGTTGTTTTGATATCCTTGCAATTCTCTCCGAATCTCGATCTAAAAATAAATATAGCTGCTTTGGTCTCTGGTGGGTGGAGATTTAGAATGGCTCAGCTTTTTACAAAGAACGGATTGGTGGATTTGGCTGTTATTTATTGAATACATCACAGCAAGAATCGACTAAATGGCATCCAATTGACACTAACTTACCAACGAGATTGTCAGGTGTTTTTAGTTTCAAACCATTCTGTGCCGTGAGCACAGACAATGTCACACTAGTCCCTCCTCCTTCCCTCCTGGATTGCCTCTATATCTATCTCTAGACTTCAGATTGACAGTCATCACTGACCTATTAGAGCCAGAAGCTGATTAAATCCATTTTTCCCATATTTATTTCTCCGATTACTAGCAAAATTACTCATGTTTTGTACTCATGTTCATTATGGATGCTCGTTTGTACTTGTTACTAGGCACATCCCTAGTTTCTGTGGTGTCTCATTCAAGTTTTTATTATTTGCAAACAAAACAATTCATATACAAATAAAATCAAATGACTACATTTATGAAATAGCTGCTACATGCCAGCCAATTGATACTAACTTACCAAAAAGATGATCAGGTGTTTTAGCTTCAAACCATTTTGTTCCATGAGCAGCCTTGCAGCTGTAGGTATTCTGAGTCGTCCACTCATTTTTGGCGATTGTGAGTCTACTGACCATTGAATAGGAGACTCCCTCATTCTCAGGAGCAATGGGATTGTTCTTGTAATTATCGGGACCAATGTTTTTATCACCCTTCTGCCATTTCACATAGATATCACTCGGGAAGAACCCAGTAATGATGCATATCAGTTCTGCGCTGTGTGCTCCCAGCTGATCTTCAGAGGGGCGTAGAAGCTCCAGGACAGGGTTTTTGGAGGGTCCTGTAAAACACAACCAGCACAAAACAAAAACGTAAAACAAAAAAATCAAATAAAAATAACATGCTATGTTTCTTTTAAAATGTCAAAGTGTGAAATAGCAGCTATGTGACATCAGACAGACCCTCATTTCGGAATTACAGTTAGCAATGTTCACCCTTTACAAATATAATGGAATTACCTGTCTCTTTGGTAATAGACGCCTCTTTGGTGAAACAAGGGTGTGTGACTTTGCAACTAGTTTTGTTGTAGCTTTTCCAGTCAGCAGCAGAGACTGTCAATCGACTGGTGATAGTTTGGGTATTATTCCCGTTTAGTGTGCTATTAACTGATTCTGAGTCCTGTTCTCTTCCATCAACAATCCAGGAAATGGTGCTGTCTTTGAGTCCAATCACAACACAATCAGCACTTACTCTTTCCCCTTTGAAAATAGCTTCAAAAGTGGGTTTTTGGAGATGAATAGTTGGCTCAGTGCTGGAGCAAGCTGAAATTGAAATAGAAAGCTTGTTTAACGGCTTGCTGGAATCTATTGCACTGAACAGTATTTGAAAAATCTGCATAGCCTTGAAAATAGACAGCAGAGATTCAGCACATCTTCATGAAAGCAATCTGTGGAATCAGCAGTAATGACTGTATTTTCAATTCCTTTATTAAGTTGTTTTGATATCCTTGCAATTCTCTCCGAATCTCGATCTAAAAATAAATATAGCTGCTTTGGTCTCTGGTTGGTGGAGATTTAGAACGGCTCAGCTTTTTACAAAGAACGGATTGGTTGATTTGGCTGTTATTTATTGAATACATCACAGCAAGAATCGACTAAATAGCATCCAATTGACACTAACTTACCAACGAGATTGTCAGGTGTTTTTAGTTTCAAACCATTCTGTGCCATGAGCACAGACAATGTCACACTAGTCCCTCCTCCTTCCCTCCTGGATTGCCTCTCTATCTATCTCTAGACTTCAGATTGACAGTCATCACTGACCTATTAGAGCCAGAATCTGATTACATCCATTTTTCCCATATTTATTTCTCCGATTACTAGCAAAATTACTCATGTTCGTTATGGATGCTCGTTTGTACTTGTTACTAGGCACTTCCCTAGTTTCTATGGTGTCTCATTCAAGTTTTTATTATTTGCAAACAAAACAATTCATATACAAATAAAATCAAATGACTACATTTATGAAATAGCTGCTACATGCCAGCCAATTGATACTAACTTACCAAAAAGATTGTCAGGTGTTTTAGCTTCAAACCATTTTGTTCCATGAGCAGCCTTGCAGCTGTAGGTATTCCGAGTCATCCACTCACTTTTGGGGATTGTGAGTCTACTGACCATTGAATAGGAGACTCCCCCATTCTCAGGAGCAACAGGATTGTTCTTGTAATTATTGGGACCAATGTCTTCATCACCCTTCTGCCATTTCACATAGATATCACTCGGGAAGAACCCAGTAATGATGCATATCAGCTCTGCGCTGTGTGCTCCCAGCTGATCTTCAGAGGGTCGTAGAAGCTCCAGGACAGGGTTTTTGGAGGGTCCTGTAAAACACAACCAGCACAAAACAAAAACGTAAAACAAAAAAATCTAATAAAAATAACATGCTATGTTTATTTTAAAATGTCAAAGTGTGAAATAGCAGTTATGTGACATCAGACAGACCCTCATTTCTGAATTACAGTTAGTAATGTTCACCCTTTACAAATATAATGGAATTACCTGTCTCTTTGGTAATAGATGCCTCTTTGGTGAAACAAGGGTGTGTGACTTTGCAGCTAACGTTGCTGTAGCTTTTCCATTGAGCAGCAGAGACTGTTAATCGACTGGTGATAGTTTGGGTATTATTCCTGTTTAGTGTGCTATTAACTGATTCTGAGTCCTGTTCTCTTCCATCAACAATCCAGGAAACGGTGCTGTCTTTGAGTCCAACCACAACACAATCAGCACTTACTCTTTCCCCTTTGAAAATAGCTTCAAAAGTGGGTTTTTGGAGATGAATAGTTGGCTCGACAGTGCAGCAAGCTGAAATTGAAATAGAAAGCTTGTTTAATGCTCCCTTTTGAAATAATATAATGCACTGTACAGTATTTGAGAAATCTATTATGAAGAAGAATAGGAAAATGGATTTGAATGCCTGCTGTATTAAGAAGCCTTTGACTGTTGCTTGTGTTAAATAAAGTTAAAACACTGGGTCCCATTCAGAAAGCTTGAACTCATTCATTATTTAAGGCTGTTTTACTCAGATGAATTTTGAATAAAGACATTGTTGAAACGTTTGTCATTGAACTTTCTTTTGGTCCTCCTAAATTCAGATGAATTTTATAAAGTTTTGATGTTTCTCACCTGTACAGAAGCTGACTGTCTTGCTGGTCTTAGTAGATCCGTGCGTAAAGACACAGGAATAGTTGCTACCTTTCTTCCATTCATCCATGGAAGTCTCCAGGCGGCTGATGATGGTGAATGCTTTCTCTTTGCCCCTTTTTCCGTTGGGAATGGGTGAAGATTTTTCAAGACTTTGTAAATTCCCATTGATATCCCACTTTATTGAAATCTGTTCTGAGTGGAAGTCCACTACAATGCAGGTCAGAATGTACTTTGGTGTTTCAATGCCTTCACAAGGTAGATGGAGTAAATTGATATCTGGTGGGTCTGTGGGCACTGTTTTTTTGAAAGAAAAAAAAACATGCTAAAATTACAACATATAAGACAATGCCAGCTGCTCGTAGGAATGTCTTTCCATCAAACCGTGTCAAACAAACGTTCCCTGTAAAACATCTATGAATTAACTCATGGATTATGGTGATACTGTGCACTGGCACGAATGAAAATGCTTTGTCTAAAGCTGCAATTCTGCTTACTGCCACCAAATGGCAGTATAACATTTTTATATAATGTGGTGAATACATCTTCAAACTTGGAGTGCCTACAGAAGATTAAAACACATTCTAGGGTGAGTCACAGTGATTGACATGTGGCATAGAGAGTGTCTACTTTCAGATCTATTTTCCTCTAGAACCCCCAAACAAGAACGACTGATATTTTATAAACTCAAAAGATAAAAAAAGTGGAAGCATCATAAGATTCCTTCAAAAAGTACGAGTTAATTAAAGCCTGGAGTTAAGGCTCAATAAGAAGTCTAATTGTGATGTGACAAAAATGCTTGATATATTACATTGGAAGAAATACTTAACCCAAAAGTGATTTGATATGATTCTGTTTAATTGATCTACATTTTATGAGCCATTATTAATGCAAATACTAAATCACATAAGATGCTCCTCAGAACACTCCGTAGATATCTGCTTAAAATGACCACAGTCCTTTGCATACTACTTCCTCTAGTCATGTCCTTATAATACTATTACAGTGTTATCCAAACTTCCTCCTCACCATTAAGCAGCTGAAAGCAATGCTGGACGCAGAGGGATTACACTGCACTAGTACATATTAATAAGGTATTCCTGTGTGTTGCCACTGGATGGCAGCATAACCTCACTTACATCCAGAAGAATAGTTTGTGTTTCATAAAGACAGGATGCAGGCTGTATGGTCCAGTGGTTAAAGAAAAGGGTTTATAACCAGGAGGTCCCCGGTTCAAATCCCACCTCAGCCACTGACTCATTGTGTGACCCTGAGCAAGTCACTTCACCTCCTTGTGCTCTGTCTTTCGGGTGAGACGTAATTGTAAGTGACTCTGCAGCTGATGTATAGTTCACACACCCTAGCCTTGGATAAAGGCGTCTGCTAAATAAACAAATAATAATAATAATAATAATTTCAAAGCACTATCAACGTAGCCACTGTTCTATCTGTAGCCATATAGCTGTGTTATAACCAATTGTCTCTGCTATACTCTCTAGACTCAAAATATCTGTCATAACTCGCTATTCAGTATACACGAGCACACCCCATACAGTTCTGACAAAGCTGGTTCCCGTCTATAATAGTGCTGCAATGCAGATTACAAGCAGCTCTACTGTACTCTCTATGGTGGCTCAGTCTGAAGAATAGAAGGCTCTTTCATTTTTTGTATTTAGTTTATAAGGTGTACACTGGAAATGCTCCAAGTTCCCTTTCATCTCTGTTAGAGACGTATACCTCTGTCTGTGCACTAAGATCAAATGATGAACCTGCTTTTAAAATCCTCAAGTTGAGATCTAATATGGGCCAACTTTGTGTATCAAGCATCTCATCGCTGGAACTCACTGCCTTTGAATGTAAAAACGGCTTCTTCTTCACAGTACCTTTTTAAAACCACTCAGAAATATTTATTTAAAATCTGACCAGGGTTACAAATCCTGTCAAATCTGACTTTGCCCAGGATCGTGTGCAGTACATTGGAATTGTTCTATTTTCTATGTGTTTGTTTTGTATTTCTGCTTTCGTGATTGTTTGAAGTCTCTTTTTTGCCATTGATTTTATAATAATGTTATTTCTTGCCACCTTCACCTGCCAGGACCCCCTTGTAAATGAGATATATAGCTCAAGGAATTCATATTTTCTTAGGCAGATCAAAGAGAGAACTTAACCTTATAGAGGGATCCTCTCCTGTTATGAAAGAACCCTTATACTTGCTCTCTTCTCCGATCGGTGTGCCTCTGTTCTAAAAATTAAACTGCAATTCCATGCGTCTGATTAGAGGGACTCCGTTTTCAAGACTGAGAGAAGGAAGCCCATTTGGCTTAGGCACTGGCCCCTCTTTAAACCATTGTATCTTGGTGTGTGTTACTCCAAACCACGGAATATTTTCAAGAGCTGTGCTTGGTTTTGAAGTGACACCCGAGTATAATTGAAAAATGAAGTCCTCTAAGAAGTCTAAAGAATTTAAAGCCTACCTTTTATTAAAGTGTGATGTTGCTGAAGATTTCAACCAACTAGCTTGTATGACGTAACCATGTCACGTATGCAGTAATCTGAGTCCAGTGTGTGGTTTCCTGATTGGGCCGATTTGTACTGTACAGCGTTGGTGAACTGTGTGTGTTATAGTACGTGGTAACGTAATTCAAAAGACAGAACTAGAAGTTAACTTTGTCATCTCCTTTCAAGATTGTAAAGACTTCAATCCTGTCTCCCTTGATTCCTTTTTGTTCCAGGCTGAATAGATTCAATTCTTTCAGCCTGTCTTTGCAGCTCATTAAGTCCCGAGGTTAGTCTGGTTGTTCTTTTGGTACAGAATTGGGCACAGGTGTCACCTATACTGTACAACCTGATCCCAACATCCTTGGATTTGTACTCTACACTTTTGCCGATAAACCCAAGCGTTCTGTTTGCCTTTTCGATTGCTTCTCTGCACTGTGTGCCTGCAGACATCCATGAGTCTATTCTATTGCAACACCAAGGGCTTTGCAACACCAAGGAAAATCCCCCTTCCACCTGTTTGTTTCATGTGAAACTGCACCAAAACTGAGCCAAAAATAAACCCACCTGATTCAAAACCAAACCATCTCTTCTTCTTCTTCAGTTTAAGAGTGTTTTCTCAATAATAAAATAATTACTCGCTTTTATTTGAAGAGCTACCTTTTCCTTTGGCTAACTGTTCCTCACAAGTAAGCATGTGTTATTCTTCATGGTTAGTTGTTGTACAGTATAGTAACATATTGGTGATACAATTTATACATATGGCTGTATTTCTTTTTTCATGGTAAAGATGGTTCTGTCTAAAAATGAATATTTCAAGATATTTCACGACTAAACATAATATTTTATTAAAGCAGGAAAAAATAGCATTGTCACATTCAAAATTAGTCATTTTATCTAGAGTTATCATACATCAAATGTTCCTAAATATTTAAAAATACCGACCTGAAAATTGTAGATTTTTTTATGTCCACCTTTTAAAGACATTTTACTTTCACCATCAATTAATTATCAAATGAAATAAAAAAATAAAAAAACAGAAATATTTGATGCAGCTGGTTTCTTTTTGATAACTCACACATGGTGAAAGTAGAATATATATATATATATAGTATATATATATATATATATAAGACATGTTCTACAATTTAGCATTTACTGTTTTCCAGGTAAGCAAATATGCAAATATTTCAGAACATTTGCTGTAGAATAACTCTAGAGAAAATGATCGATTTTAAATGAGACAAAGCTGTTTTATTCTACTTTAATAAACATTATGTTTAATTGCTATGGCCAGAAGTTTGCATCACCCTTGTGAGGGAGTTGTTAATTCCACCTGTCACTAAAACTCACGAAAGCTAACATTGCCGTTTCATCAAATTGCAAAAAATAAATACAGCTTGGTACTTAATAGGTTAAAACAAACTCGCTGAAATTTTAAATTAAAATATTTTAGTCTGCGGCAACTTTCTGTGTTAATTTTCCAACATTCAGAGTGCCTATATTAAATTATACTGCGGAAAGAGAACACTCTAAATTCAGAACTTAGAATTCAGAAATTATAGAATTGAGAACTTACAGACTTCAGAACTTAGAATTCAGAACTTAGTCAAGTGGTTGTGTTACAATAATATATTTCATAATACAATTGGTATATTTTTACTACAAGGTATAGTTCAGCTGATCCACAGCTAGTTTATAGTTTATGCGCTTGGCTATAATAGTTTAATTTACACCTTTAAAGTCTCTAGGCTTTAAATTAGTTTTATTTTTTTTAACTGTCCTCTTATATTTGTTCTGATCTGCAATCGATGCATGACCCTTATAATAATTACTCAATTATATCTTCTTAGTTATTATTTTACTTCGGTTAAGTTTATTTTATTTTATTTTATTTTAACATAAAGTTTAAAAAATAAATAAAATAAAATAAACAGTTAAAATAAACAACAAATTAATTATCCAATTCAACTTTGATAGTGAATGTTGTGAATTTAAAACCGGTTGGGCTTTTGTGTAGATATTAGTTAATTTCAGTACAGTTTACCCGTTGGTCTCTTTTTAAAGTACTGAGCTTTCATTTTCACTGCTCACGGTGAATTTCAAAATAGTCAGTTGCATTCGCATATGACTATCTATTTCAGCCTCGTTTACAGATCTTTTTTTTTTATTTTAGTCTTGAACCTTCAGTAGTAAATACATAAGTTTTTTTTTAATCTAGACACTTGGCTGAATTTATAAACAGGGCTGGTTTTTGTTCATGATAGAAAATGGCTTATTTCACTTTATTTATCAAGATTTATTAAAGCAGAAAAAATAGATTTGTCTCATTCAAAATTGACCATTTTCTCTAGAAGTATAATGCAACGAATGTTCCTAAATATTTGCTTATCTGAAAAACAGTACGTGCTAAATTGTAGAATATTTCGGGGTTTTATGTTCATCGAGGAATCGAGGAATTATTCAAAAGGTTTCTGCCTCAGATGCATTTAAGAGTGACTCGAGTATCGCGAGGAGGAAACTGACAATTTGGATTAGCAGGTCCAACCTGTCAGTACATTTTAAACCCTATTTCGTACACCTCATTGCAAAAATAAAAAGTTAGCATTATTTTTATTTGTGGGACCCATATGTCCCTTGTACCGTAAAGAAGAAGAAGAAGAATTATTATTATTATTATTATTATTATTATATTTAACCAAATGTATAACATGCATTTAAACAAAATATAATTTGGTGCTTACCTGCTATAAGCAATCTATATCATCCCAGTTAAATTAATATATTTGCTATTATATTAAAGTTACATTAAGTTACAGTAAGTATCGTGCTTAATACTGGTCTAGCCCTTGCAAAATCTCTCAGGAAACCCCATTTTACTGGATGAGCACAAGACCATTCGAACTACAAAATTATTATTTTTTTAAAATGACATATGATTGGTTATGGATATGTATCATGAGTAGTTAAACTTTAAATGTGAATATCAGAAAACAATGATTTTGTTATAGAATATTCTTCCTCTAAGCAATGTGTGCCTTGCAGAGTAATTACAATATACCAGTTACACAAACTCGAATTCTCTGCTTGCGCGTGTGCAGTTGCAAGGAATTTAAAATAAAGACATAAAGTTTTAAAAAGAGTCTAAGAGAGTCCTTAAAATACACAGCAATAATTATATTAAATATGTATTACAATTACTTCATAGATCTGACGTTTTCCTATGTGAATGATGCACACATTATGATAACCTTGTATTTAATATTTCATGTTCTTCATAACTATTGGTAGGGTTAAAAGATTTCCAGTGAAAAACGGGGACGTTTTTTTGTTTCTTCGATTCATTGAAGACCTTAAAATAACAGTAGGCTATAAAATAACAATCATAATTGCAACAAATAATAATAATAAAAAAAAAATTGAGGGTATTTATCGAAGATCAGAACAACTACTTGTTTTCTTTCTATTGTCATCTAATCAAAACACGCTCAATGTACAAAAAGCCAGATTAGGAAACAATAGATCAGCTATTAACATGTAATAACAAAAAATAGATAAAACAACAAAAAATAGATCAGCTATTAACGTGTGATATACACATAATCAGAACGATTAAACACATCATCCATAAGATAACTTATTTTTTAAATTTTTAATTTTTACTTAGTAAATAAATGTGCTATATGATATATATATATATATATATATATATATATATATATATATATATATATATATATATATATATATATATATATATATATATATATATATATATAATTTTAAAATAATAGTATTTTAAAAAGTCTTATTTTTAGATGTGCTTTGTTTTCTTTGGCCTAAAACCGTGTTCAAATAAAAAATACATTTAAAAAACATGTGACTGTTCAAACGCGTTAAAAAATGTATTCGTTTTATTCCATGAAATAAAGACAGCTATTATATTTAAGTTACAGGTAGGCGATATATATATATATATATATATATATATATATATATATATATATATATATATATATATATATATATATATATATATATATCATTAAAAGGTTAGGGGTATATCATGCAGAAATATTTACTTATTAAGTACATTGTAACTATGCATGATAACATTCATCTACACTTTTATGTCGCAGTAATTACAGACACAATGTGTTATTTATTTATTTTTTGGATGGTCTAACACAACCTTATAAATTACTCTGCTGTTAACTTGCTGAGCACACGGATACAGTTTTGTCAATACAACATACAAAATAGCAAAACAATTCACAGTGAAAAACAATTCAAATGTATATATATATATATATATATATATATATATATATATATATATATATATATATATATATATATATATATATATATATATATATAAATTAATATTTCTCAAGAAGAAAACACAAAAACTTTCAAGAAGATAATGTGAGACCGATTAAATTATACCATATTTACTGAAATTTTTGTGTTACTTCTATATACTGTTAAGTACATATTTTAATATCATAGCATATCCTGCTAAATTATACATGCAGTTATTGTTGCAGTATCTGGCCGTGCACAGGGGGACAATTCTTCACGTGCCGGTGATACTTTTTAATGTGCTTTTTATTTGAAAAATTACCCATTTATTGAAGTTCAGCTTACTTGTTAACACACAGTCTCAGTTGAATGAGTCGATATTCTTAAAAATATGAATACATTATCAAAGAGCAACTCCACTGAACATCACAATTGAAGCATGAAGGGCGTTCACGGTGTTTATCATGTTTCTAGAAATCAATCGGCTCAAAATAGCCAGATTCGTACAAAAAAAAAGCGTGAGCGGGGACTGATGGCAGATTAAACCCGACATGCTTTCTCGTTTCAGGCGCAAGCTCTCAAGGAAGAACAGTCCCTCGCAAGCACAAGAATAAAATAAGCAAATAAATGAAGAAATAAAGCTATCTTTGACCTCGGAGCACGGGGTATTTTAATTTGTCGTTTGTTTCACAATCTGCGCCCAGCAGGTGTGAGCTCACTGAAGGCTGAAGCGATTAGAAGAAGAGGAACCGAGAGATCCCCGGAGCGTCAGATTCAATGAACAAGACGAGTTCAGAACGGAAATAAACACTAACCGCGCTCTAAAAAAAGACAACCCGAAGAATCCGTTTTGATGAATTCAAATTAGTTTGAGCAGAAGTGAAACTTTCCATGCTGAGCACCTGCTTCTGTTCTTCAGGCATTTGAAATACATTGCGATTTCAAAAACAATTAGAAGAGATTGCTATTATTATTATTATTATTATTATTATTATTATTATTATTATTATTATTATTATTATTATTATTATGTAGTAGTAGTAGTAGTCGTAGTCGTAGTAGTAGTTGTTGTTGTTGTGAATATACAAGTGTTTAATTATCCTCTACAATCATTATTAACACATGTTGAACTTGTTATATATATTGCGTTATTCGATCGAAGCAATCAAAATATTGTATTCAGGATGTTGCACCACAGTGCACAAAGCCTTCTTAAATATTTGTATGTTTCCGTGTATTGATGTTTTTGCCAAAATAAAATATCATATTTTTAAACCATTTAAATAGTTTGGGGATTAATATGTTTTTTTTTTGTGAGTGTGTATGTGTGTAGAAAAATATCATAGTAAAAACATTTTAATTTTCTTATAAACACACGTAATTAACTATTGCAAGTAGTTTTGAGAAAGCTTAGACAGTGTTCTCGTTTAATACTTTATATTTCAAACATTTTAAAATAGGTAGTATGTCGAAAGATGACGCAAAATCCTTCATCGCTTCTATTTAACTTTATGTTTTATAACAAGTTACATATATTGTGCTATTTGAATGTGTTTATTTTATTGACTTATTTTTTACACTCCACGACGAGGCAGACCAGCTATTACACATACCGGAGGAGTTTTGTGGGTGTCATAAATTTAACATTATCTTAACGTAGTTTCTTTTGCAATACATGTATACTTCATAATTGTCAGGGTCCCTTTTGGGTTTGTAAGCAGATTCTGATACCGTTTACCAGAGGCTAATGCATATCTGTAAGATTTTGTCTTTATCTATCAGTAATAGTTCTAAATGGAAACGTATAGATTATTACAGATAATTTGATCCATCGTTTATTGGCAAGGTAATACATGGCTATACTATTGCTTTTAATTAATAGAAAGCCTGAGGCGATTTGCTGTGTGTAAATACGTCCAAAAACACGTTATTAAGTTAAAAAAGGCACGTTCTTTTGTTGCGATTCTGGTGTTAGATTCATTTTCATGAAATGTTGTTCTCAGTATTGTTTATGTTTGCTCTGCATTTTTTTAGGCAAACTAACTTTAAACAAAATAGATTTCATTGTTAGGATTCTATTTTACACGACTCGTGCCTGGCTGTCACTTTCTATACGATAACTGCTTTAATTTCGCACGCATGTACCCTTCCCTTCGCTAAACGTTTCGGGGTAAATTTAGCTGGTTGGGATTCATAAAACTCTGATGAATGCGAGTATGAGGACCACTGAATGAGTTTTCAATGGCTTTAAAATACAGTGTTACCACAAACAAGCTGTACATGAACGAAACAGAAATATATTGCCTGCATGCTGCAGCAGGGGTGAAATTCTCAACAAAAAAGCGCAGGTACTCATCTGTGTTCCCCCCTACACGTAAACATTAAAGACAATTTGAGTGCCAATGAACAAATACTTCTAAAATGTACAGATACCGATACACGACACATTTCTAAATACAAAATAAGCCTAAAAAAGAATGTATACATTATAACCAGTTCACCATAAACAAGGAAGCTGAAAACGTTGTACTCTCTGCTGGTATCACTCAGTCATGTACTGTATTATTTATTAGCAGACGCCCTTATCCAGGGCGACTTACAATTGTTATAAGATATCACATTATTTTTTACATACAATTACATTATTTTTTACACACAATTACCGATTTATACAGTTGGGTTTTTACTTGAGCAATTTAGGTAAAGTACCTTGCTCAAGGGTACAGCAACAGTGTCCCCCACCTGGGATTGAACCAACGACCCTCCGGTCAAGAGTCCAGAAGCCTAACCACTACTCCACACTGTAATATAACACTTAAGCCTAAATGACAAGCATTAAGAAATATTAAACTATGCAGTAACTGATGTAGAGAAGTTTTTTTCATCCTAATAAAGGGATGATGTTATAAAAACTGGTACAAAAAAAAACTGTGCTCTGGAAAAAGTCAAGCAATGCCCCATATCAGCTGAAATACCCCTCCGGTTTAATGTAACAGGCATGCTCTTAAAACAAAAATGGTGAAAAGGGTTCTCAAAGCTAAATAAGAGGACATGTGATGGCATTATAATTTCCGATTTTTATAGTGCTACTTTCAGATTTTTTCAACTAATAAAATATGCTTTAAATATAGCTATAGACCAGTGTTTCTTAAACCAAAAAAATAGACATATGCACTTCTACTTTTGTCATTTATTTCTAGAATAAAACCAGTGTTTCTCATTTTAAAATATAGCAGCTCCTCTCAACTCTCTATCTTAATTCCTAGGCTCTTCTACTAATAATCTGGAGACAAAAATCATTTCTGCTAGATTTTCTTTTTTAACGGGTCAAACTTATTAGGTTAATCAACCATATTCAATTGCTATAAATGAATGCAATACCTAAGCTGAAGTATATTACTGACGTATTGAAGTGAAATAAATACAAAAACGCCTTTCACTGTGCTGTTTCAATCTCATGCTGCAAAATTCTCAGCTAAATCTAAGAAACGCATAACGATTTGGGATGCTGTTAAATCATAATATTATATGTAAAACTGTTATTCTCCAGAATAGGTTGTGAACGCTTTACTTATCCCCACTGAATTAACTATAAAGCAGAGGATTTCAAACAGTAGTTACAATTTGACATTTTTTTCTTCTTGTGAAACAGTACCAAGGTGGGCTCATAAAATCAGGTTTGCGTTTGCCGGTTTTTCTGTAAACGCAGATGAAAACGGTCAGATTTAACTTAAATAAACTTCGAAAAAATAAACGTGGAAAAGGGGGTGTGTAGAAAGAAAAACATCTCACCGTTTTGCTTTTCGTTTATTAGTACTCTCCTCAAAACCGAAAATAGGATCGGAACAAAACAAAACGTTGATCACTGTACGTAACATTTACCTTGCAAGTTGGGCCAGTGTTTGGAAATTGTGAAGCCCACCTGCATCTGACTCGCATGCCAAATCCTGTGTTTATGTATCACACGCCTCTACAGTATACAGCGCCTGTTGTATACTGCTGTTGTACCCTTGAGGTACTTTACCTGGATTGCTCCAGTAAAAACCCAACTGTATAAATGGGTAACTGTATGTGTAAAAAATAATGTAATTGTATGTAAAAATAATGTGATATCTTGTAACAATTGTACGTCACCCTGGATAAGGGCGTCTGCTCATAAATAAATAATAATAATATGCAAAGTACCACAGTGGTTGAACATATGATAATAACAAACCCACTGTGCCCGCCTCTCTTAGCATGCAGCAGTGATGAGAATACAGTTGCAGTCTGATTGGCCGGATTAGTTGCTGGGTGGAGCCAATTGCCTTGTAGAATGTCAGACTGAATCAATACATTAAAATAATATATACTTTAAAATCACTTATTTACCAAAGACAGCCTTTCTTTAAACATTGCATTGTAATGAACACTGATGGCCACCAGAGGCAGGAGCTCCGATTGGCTGATCTGCATCGGACACACACACACGACAGTATGAACACTGGTTCAACCAGATGATGGGCAACAAGAGTGGGAACATACAGTACCAGTTATGGAAACAAAAAATGGATAAAGGTACCTGCCTAATAATAATAATAATAATAATAATAATAATAATAATAATAATAATAATAATAATAAAAGACTAGGGGTGAGGATTGTATTGCCCATGTCTCCTCACTCAGATCCCTTAGTTACTAAATACCCGGGTATCTCTGAATAGATAATTGTCTCCTCTTTTAAAAATACACTCCATCAGGCATTCAAGTTTACCAAGATATTTAGTGAACAAACTCCCCATCCCTGTTGTGATGCTTTCCTAGAAAAAGGAGAACATTTCGGGGGACCATTCTACTTGTGAGATGTGTGGCCCATTAAAATATTTAGCATATTTTTAAAGAGGAGGCGATTATCTATTCAGAGATAGCAGGGTATTTAGTAAGTAAGGGGTCTGAGTGAGGAGACAGGGGCACCCCTAGTCTTGCTGTAAATCAGTGGCTGTTTCCATAATTTGTGCCGGTACTGTACATTTATGCTTTGATAGTCTATAGTTGTGTTTGGTGCACTGTGGTATGGGTTAATGTCCATACCACAGTTATGTTATTGTTTTTTTTTTTAAATGTGAATCTTCAAGAGCGCTCTATAAGAGCAAATTAAGTTACAGGTAGGCTATGTAATATATTGTGATTCAGTCCCCTCTAACCCTAACCCTAACCCTAACCCTAACCCTAACCCTCTCCCCTCTCATTTTGCAGTTCCCTAAGTTTAAGCAATTGTTTGATTTAACGCTGCGTAAGAATAACCTCAAACTGGAAAGAGGCACAATTTCTGCAGTTTTCTAAACCCTTAGCGTTAGATTTAACTAACCTCCTAAATAACATAACATGGTAGATGGCTACCATTTATCACGGTAAACTCCCTTACAAAACATTTAAACACAATCTTCAGAAACTGGAATAGAAAGTTGCATGTACACTACAATATTTTTTCATGCAAAAGTATATTTAATTTTCCAATTGATGACTGATCAATAAAGCATTTCTCTTAGTATTCATCTAAAAGAACCCGCTCTGTAGCTGAAGTGAGTGCATGGCATATGGTCACTTTCAGCAGGACACCCAAAAATGGCAATACCACAGCTGTGTTGGTTGTTTAATTCAATTCTTTATTAAAAATTCAAATCAGCAAAGCAGAAACAAGATACAAATAAACAGTCAAATATTTACACAGATGAATGAGACTAACAGCTGTACTATTGACTTACACTCCTAACAAAAGCATGCTTTATAACCATTAATTGAAATAATGAATGAAATGCCACACAGTTAATTGCTTTGCCAAAATTCCAGACAGCACCATTTGCATCATTTCACCTAGAAAAAACAAAACAGAAATATAAATTAACATGCATGGGACAATATATGGCATAACACTTAAAGACTGTTTACTGTTTTGAGAATTTTGTTTGCTCATTTTGTGTGTGTATAAACATGGGTCCTATTTTGATAGAGATCTGATATCATCTTATAATCTTTTACTCAGCGGTTAAGAAAGCAACCTTGGCTTATAATATTTACACATAAGTTTCAGAAAAAACAGCTTTACAGGGTTACAGCGCTAACCTTAATACTTTAATATCTTAATACATAAAACCCTGCTGCCCTGATACTGTGTTTCCATGTTCATTTAAATAAATGCAACCTTAGCCGCAAGGCTTGCTGGGAAAGAACCACCAACATCTGTCAAACCTGCATTGAATGGACTCTTTCCACTCAGCTCAGTTAGGCTACTAAAGAGCAATCGTGAAAATGTTGGATTTCTATTGGCCTCTCTCTGTGACAATAACACGGACACTCTACTGAGTAAAACAAATCCTTTCACCTGTTTTTTGGTGCTGATTTTTCTTTAGTTTCTTTCGATTTTTTCTAGAAATGGTTTGTTCTGTAGAGGGCCTTATCATGTGATGATGACGTCATCAGTCAACATGACCTTACGTTAGGTTTGCAAAATCTGATTTGTAAATACTGAAACCAGACACCTTATAAAAGCCAGTAACCAAAACTTAATTGGTGTAAAAACTGTAATTATAAGTAGGTTTTATAATAAATTTCAACCATCTCGGTGGGTAAATTGTATACTTACCTTTGCGAAAGTTGCTCCGATGCTGTAGAAGAAACTGACGAGGAAGAGGAAGATGAAGGTGGAGGTTGTGGTCCAGAGGCTGCCCATGTCTTCTTCCTCAGAGTCATAATCAGAGCAGTCCTGAGAGACTGCTGAACAAGCTCCTAGGGGACACCAAGCAGAGGATCATATCAGAGACCAGCTTATGATCAGTTTTATATGAGTTTACTTCCCAGACATTCCGCTTATTTCACCTATATTATGTGAATAGTATACATGTGACTAGCTATCATTTACTTTATGTTAATACTGGACTTGCCAAGATAAAATAAGATCATAGTGGTGGGGCCCGGTGTTGATGGCTGAAGTGTAATGCTGGCTCCAGGGATCAGCCTATTTGTGGCCTTCCTGGCGCCTCAGCATGGCAACCATCTGGAATTGGGTGGGTGGGGCACGACATAGTGTTCCAGAACACCCTGCAGTGCTTACAAGAAACCTTTGCTGAATCCTTTCCATATCCCAGCAATGCATTTTGCAAAGTAATCCCAATTGTTTGGATATTTTTATTCACACATCATAGGTAAATCAACTAGGGAAATCTCTGGAGCGCAAGCTCTTGTGTAATCTACATTGAGCTAAAACAACAAGGGGAACCCTTATAAAAGTCTCCCCCCATAGTAAAGTGTAATAAAGCACAGTGAAAGCATGGTAAAGCATAGGGAAGCATTGTAAAGCCCAAGTGATTTAATTTATTGTGGTGAACATTTTAAGGAAACACCTTGCATAATACATACCTTGGTGTCCCTGTATTGATAATCATCTACAAATATCGGCAACACGTGTATTTTTTTATTGCAGTGTTTGGCAGGTGCTTCTATTTTTTTGTCATAGCCCCTGACTTCTGGCCACCCCTCATGTAGTACATTTAAAAAACAGCAAAGCAAGACACAGCAAAGAAATGCTACTGTTAGTTTGTAAAGTAACGTTTTACTGTCATGCAATTCACATAAAGTCTGTCGTTAGTTGTTGCTTATTTGTAAAACTGCCCATCGTATGAATACTGTACATGATGGTGAAAACATGCCCAAGAACTCCATCTCCCAAGATCCTTTGGAACTCCCTCTCTGGTGAGTCATGTGACTCGCTCTTAAATTGCAAACAATACAAGCTACATGCATTTCAAGTTACAACTTTATTAATTTATATTAATGACACTTGGATGCCCTGAACTACAGCTTGATGATTATTTTGAATGATACATACATGGCAGTAATCATTTTAATTTGTTAACCTATACATTTGTTTTTGAGCTTATTTGCATTTGCTAATGAAGGTAAATACCAAAGGGCAATCTGTTCAAAATAAATGGAGGAATGTGTGTTTCCTTGAAAGCACGCAAACGTTTATGCCTGCCTTCCTAATGTTGTGGGCAGGATTCCAGATTGTAACACTGGGAATCTGCTAGCCAGTCCTGATTTTGAAACTGGGAATGTCTTAATCCTTTATGCATCATTGTGTGATTTTGTATTTATTTTATTTGTGCAATCGTTTTCAAGCTGAAGCCCTTTTAGATATATTTCTGGACCAACTTTTACATGTTCCTATAGTAGAAGTACTTGTGTAAACGTTTTTTTTTTAGCTAATGTTTTTTTACCCCGATTTTCTCCCCAATTTGGCATGCCCAATTATTATTTTTATCCCGGTTCACCGCTGCAACCCCCGGGAATGGAAGGCTGAGACACACGTCCTCCGAAACGTGTTCCTGCCATCATTTTTTGCACTGCAGATCCACAGCGAACCCCCAGACCTATAGTGCTGGTGGGCAACACAGATCTGAATGGCTCCACTGTAGACCCACAGGCACCCTATCAGCCACAGGAGCGCTGGTGCGCGGTGAACCGTGGATTGCCCTGCCGACCTAAGTCCTCCCTACCCAGGCGGCGCTCGGCCAATTGTGCACTGCCCCCTAGGAACCTGCGATCTCAAGGCTATGGGGTGCATCCTGCATTCCACACGGAGCGCCTTTACTGGATGAGCCACTTGGGAGCTCCTACATTTGTTTTTTAAGTTTAGCAGTCGCCGAGTTGACCTGAGCATCAGAGATTTAAAAATGTACGTCCACCTCTTGTATGGGCATGGGTGGGTGTAGAGGCGCCGGGGGTGGGGTGATGAGATAACTAAACTGCACAGAGTGGAGTGGTCCGGGCTTGGTGAATCAAACTATCTGCAGCCCCTTCAGCCTGGAGAGCTAAGCCAGATGATTTAAATACTGCTTGTGTGAGTGCCGTGTCTCAGTGTTGCATCTTTAAATGATGTTAAACATGGTTACATTAAGCTCACAGTGTCTCAGCCTGCTATTCCATAGAAGTCTTATTTCTATGCCAGTTCAGATCCTTGATATTACGATATAGTTGCATTGCTATTGTTATGGTGAGTGCTGCATTCCAATAACAGTAAGTGTAGGATCGTGTTAAACTGGGATAACATAAAAGATCAAAGTTATTACTTTTACAGGTAAAACAGTAAGACTCAGACAGTGACCAGACTAAACATAAATGATTCAGTAAAAAGTGTTCTGGAAAAACATTTTCATTTCCGTAATAGGTTTCCATATATAACAATACAAGTGTTAGTGCTGATGGACAATTTTATATGATGTGCAATAAGATCATATGATAATATTTGTGGTGTGGTAAAGGACTACGTATTCATACCAACTATCAATCTTATATCCCCTTCAGTCGCTGTGTGTATAATTGTACCATGTTAAGTTTCAAAAAAACTGTTTTAAAATTTCTAAAAATAAACCACGAAATGTGTGACCGAAAGGGGTTATACAACACATAGCGATATATTTTTTGTATCTACAGTGTTGTAAAAGCATTTCAGAACTTCAAAGACTTGATTTGCATGACAGTATTTGACATTTATTTATTTATTTATTTTTTTTGCTTGCTTTATCAAACGTAAACCACAAGGTTAGACACAAAACAGAACAAACATTGGGGGTTACATCCACAGTACTCAACAAGAGACACAGGGGAAATACACAACAGGGTTTAGTAACTACACTGGTTAGCCTTGTCAGGAAGAGTTAGGCTGACATTTATCAAGGTTGGTTTACCAGCTGAATCTGTGTTTCTGGTGATGGTCTTGGTGAGGGTCTGGATGGTCTCATGATGGACCACACAAGTGTAGACGTCCCCATTGGACCAGTTCTGGAGAGGCACGGTCAACTTGCTGTACACTGAAAACCAGGAAGCGCCATTTTCATTTTTCTTGGGAATCAAATTGGTGCTGGTGTACTGGTCATTGGCGACAGCTTTGTCACTGTGAAGCCAGGTGATGTACACATCTTCGGGGTAGAAGTCTTTGACATAGCAGGTCACGGTAGCTTCACTGTGTCCATTGGTGGTTTCTTGAGGCGATGGTGAGAGGAGAAACACCGCTGGTGACTTTTCAGCACTCTCTATGAACAGAATATGAATACATTCATTTTAATATGAGTTGAATGCTGATGAGCAATAATCATCGATAACACTTCACATGAAATGCCTCTAATTACTGTGTATTTACATAGTAGTTATTATGTAATTATGCATAGTTACAATGTACTTAATGTGTACATCTTTTTGCATGAAATATGTAAGTACACAATTATATTAGAAAAGGGTTTAGGGTTAGGGTTATATCATGCATAAAACGTACAACATTAACGCCTTGTGAATATGCATAATATCATTGCAATTATGTGTAACTACACATGTATTTACTAAGTACTATGTAAATGCACAGCAATTAGTGACACTTAATGTAAAGTGTTACCTAATCATCCATACAGAAAACCAATAATGACCATTAACTTGTCCTTTTTGAGATTTGTTCATAAAAAGCATCTAAATCGACTGATTGCCGACAGAGTCCTGATCATTTTTGCAACACATTTCAAGGTAGTTCTCAAACAAACACAATACAAGCTTCTCACATTACTGAATGCTGGAGTCGACTCGACTGGTATATTGATCATTACAAAGCAGAACGACAGGTTCCTTTTTCTTAAACATCACCCTGAAGGTCTTATCCTTTATGTCACTGAATGGAATCTCATTTAAGGTGTTCATTTTTTTTTTCTAAATGTGACGGTTGGACATGACAGGCATTTTAAGGTTATTTACACTGGCCTTTTACTTACTTATTATCACTCTGTGGTACTCAATGGACTTTGGACTTGGTAATGACTCGTCGTGGATTACAGTGCAGATGAATCTATTCCCACTGGCCCACTGTTGCAGATCTGCTTTATAGTGGTAGACAGCTGTAATGTGACCTTCCACAACGGAAATGTCAGGTGTGCCAGAAGCAAGCTCTTGAACAGATGGTGACGACCACACCATTTTAATGTTGTGTTGTGAAGTTAAACCAGTTGCCTTACAGGTTAGCGTTGCTCCTTTCTGGGTTAATATTTCTTCAGGAGTTGGAGGCAATATTTCAACATGAACATCTACCGTCGCTGAACATTGGGAGCAATCTGTTAAGAAAACAAAAACATCAACAACAAAAAATGTAAGAAAATAAAAAAGTATATATTAAAAAATTATATATTTACATTAAGTTTGAAAATGACTTGTACATATTAAAATGTTTTAGAAGCTGTTCTAAATAGAATGTCTGGGTCACAATATATTATCACGGCTATTACAACAACTATTACAATTGTTTAAAAGAGCCAACTTTGTCAAGGGAAAGTGTGTTTGAAACAGTTGAGGTACGTGGTAAGCACGCTCATTTCGATTTAAAGCTATGAATGTGTTTATGATGTCATTTACTACACAGTTAATGATGTAACAATCTACTATTGCCTTCTATTTCAATGTATTTATAGTTAGTAAATGTAAAATTGCAGAAGGTGCCAGAAATTTAGCTTTAGTTGGATACAAAATCTTTATAACTTACCTGGAGCACTACTGCTAATGTTCCTGCTCACTGTCACCTTGCCACGAGCCAGCTCACACTTGATCATATTGGATCCCTTCCATTCAGCCTCCTTGACAGTTAAGAGGCTGCTGGCGTCGAAATACCCCTTGTCCTCAACTGCATCCATGTTAATGTATTGTGAAGCGTCAAATTCCTTCGAATCCATGAACCATTTAAACTTATAATCCTTGGGTGCAAATCCTCTGGCTACACATACAATGGTAGCCGTTTTGTTTGCTCTAAGCTCTTCGCTAGATGGTGGAATTATGAAAATGTGAGGGGGGGTTGTTTTCTCTGAAAAAGAAATTTCATACATACATATATAGGTGGGGCAAACGTTGAGTGCCATCATGTAAAAAAAATACACTTCTTTTTTTGTGCGTTTGTTTCAGATTGACCAATCCGTTATTGAATTGCATGTAGATACATGTATGGAGTTTTTATACTGTATGTAGATAGACTTGTAGGATGGTGTCAACCTTTTGTCCCATGCAGTGTATATGTATGTATATCCATTTGTTTGCAATACTAATGCTCAGAGTTTTTATGGATGGAAAACATGATGAATAATATAATGAATGATCATGTCTGGGTACTTCTTCCCAGTTCGGTTGCTATTACTGTGATCCTAAAATGGTCTGAAAGCTTCTTAAATCGAAAAAAATCCCAAATGTCAAAATCACCAGGAAACTTGGGGGAAGCCATTGTGTTGGTCCCATTTCATTGTGCTGAGAATGTTTGAAATATCTAATAAACAAAGTACTGAATGTAATCTAAGAACCAAAAGGCACTCCGTGGTAGAAAATGGGGTAATGTGATAATACTGTTCATTGGGCACTTAAAATTAGAAATGGACCACTCTACATGTTTCTCCATAGTCCTCTCTTACTGTTAGTCCAGTTACCCAGCCATGTGTGCGATTGTGATCCGCTAGGGGTAGAGTGCAGGTTAGAAACCCACAGAATGTACTCTAAAGAACTGTGCTGTTTTAAAGAGAAATGTATACATTATATATCGTTAGTGCTCAAAAGAGCCAACTATTGATCTATGTATTTTTCTGTATGGTACATGATCTAATTTGTATTTCTTCTAAAACTACAAATTGTAGGTAATTCATGTTATATATATATATATATATATATATATATATATATATATATATATATATATATATATATATATATATATATATCTGTTAATGTTACATAACTGGTTTCACCTCCCTCATTTCAGACACAGTGGTGTTACTAGTTTTGTTACATTAAGTTTACATACAAACGGTTCAAGTTGCATTTCATGGATCAGAATCATTGATCTATTTTCAAGCTCTTCCCATTGTACTGTATGTGTCAGATGGATCATGTTCTAAAGATCTTGACTTCCATTATAACCTTATTTCTGATCCCTTTGGTCACAGCATTGAGAGAATACTGTTTGTGAGTCCAGGAAGCTGATATAAACTTCAGTGTTAACTTTCATGAACAGATATTTCAGTGTCTGTTAAAAGATGTTCTCAACTTTACAACAATGCAACATTTAAAGGAAGGCTGTATCAGTTATATAGAGCAACAACCTGCAAGACTATGGACATTTCTGTATCCACTGAGCTACCACAGACCAATCACATTCTAATGCTAATGAAAGTCCCACCAGAGCATGTATATACACTTCATTTGTTTAAAGTTAAGGCAACATAGTTGTCATCTTACAATCGGTAATATTTTCTTTAATTGTTTTTTTCTTGTTGTTGTCATCTTAAAAAAAAAAAAAAAAAAAAAATGCGCTGAAATAATTCTTAATTTCTAATATTCTCTAATACGGTTTATGTTAGCGTTTTAAAGCTTTCCCTTTAAAATTTACAAGCAGTAAATGGGAACACAGCGCCGCCTTTTCAGGAACGGCATCTTGACACCTGGTTCCAGGAGACCGGAAGACCTAGTTTGATGGTCGCTGTATCAAACCCCAGGTCTCCCCTGGTGTGCCGCGCAGTAGCCTGAAACACAGTCTCCTGAAACCAAGTTCCAAGCCAGAAAGTGGCTTCGTGTTCCCTCAGTTTAAAAGTTAGTGTAAAGAAATGTGCTTACCAGCTACAGGTTTGTTCACTTGGGTGTGTTTCTTGCCGGAAGCGTTCTCTACGGTGCAGGTGAAGTACTCGGATTTTTCCCACTCGGCATTGGAGATGGAGAGCTGGCTGGTGGAAGTGTACGTTCCCCCATTCTGCACAGATGGGTACTGGCGGTATTTATCCGATGAAATAGCTTTTCCTGACTGATCCGTCCAGGAGAAGGTCACGGGGGTAGGCAGGAATTCGGTTGCTAAGCAACCCATAGTGAGAGGTCCCGTGGCATCTGACAAACCGCATGACGCAATAAGCGGAAACACTGTCGGGGGTGAAGGCGTAGCTGCAAAACGACAGAGAAACAAACAGAAGGGTTAATATAATGTAACACACAACAACACAGCAACCGTTGGTGACGTCTTATCATCTTCCTGTGGAACTCTACCTAAACGCATCACCAGGGCTGCAGCTGGTGCTCCTCTTTCAATCAAGGCAAAAGCACAGCACCCAAGTGACCCGCAAATTGGCATTAAAACCCGCAGACCCGCGACAGTCATTGTACAACCCGCCAAATAAAACTGACATGTGAGGTCACTGTTTGGGTGATTGTTTAATAATAATAATAATAATAATAATAATAATAATAATAATAATAATAATAATAATAAGCATGTTTCAATCAGTGCCGCATTGATATATATATATATATATATATATATATATATATATATATATATATATATATATATATATATATATATATATTACATAACCTACCTGTAACTTAAATATAATAGCTGTCTTTATTTCATGGAATAAAACGAATACATTTTTTAATGCGTTTGAACATTCATTCACATCACACATTTGTGTTACATTTAAAATAAACTATATGGTTTTTTTTTTTAATTTAATTTTTATTTGAACACGGTTTTAGGCCAAAGAAAACAAAGCACATCTAAAAATAAGACTTTTTTTTAAATACTATTATTTTAAAATTACCCAAATAACTATATCCCAAATATAACTATTGCTTCCTACAAACCGTTTTAAGAATAAGAACGAAAGAAGCACAATCTCATGCAACATATTTTAAATTGTTTGAGAACACAGTTTGCACACAAGTGTTAATAAATAAATAAATACATACATAATCGTGTAAATATATTACATACTAAAATGTGTTTAGAATCGGTTGCACAAGATTGTTTTTTTATTCTGAAACATTGGGTTTTACCGTGTAACTTCATTCAGAATACGCGTTTAGTTTAGTGCAATGAAACTGTATTTCAATGCGTTTATCGAACATTGGATACAGTGCACAGTAAACACGTGTGATATTAAGCCTCTTTAGTCCATTTTTTTTTATTGTATTCATGTTACAATAAAATAAAATAAAATAAATAATCAGCTACGAAGCCGATTGAGTTTATTATAATGTATTGCCAAAAACATATAGCTTGTTTTGTTTATAATGTTCGGTACAATAATGCTGGTAAACGTAAAAAAATGCACTATAGTAAGGAATATCGACATGTTTGTACCCCGCAAAATAATGCAATACAAACAAGAACAGAGCGCGATCGTTTAAAGTTTATATATTAATATTATAGCGTCAAGTGTGGCGTTATTTTAAAAATTACAAGTGTGTAAATACAAACCTGCAAACGCAAGCAGAATTAACTGTAATTTAATATTAAATATATAACCATTAAAAATATACATGTGTCTATACATTTAAAAGTTCTATCATATAACCCGAATACAATTTAAGTAAATACATGTCTTATCCTTCATCGTTTATATCTACGTTACTGACTTTTCACAACAAGCCAGCATTAATGTAATAACCTGTTGTAGAATTGTTTTGCAAACTTATTTAGGAATTAAGATTACTTTACATTTTTAACTTATAAACACAAATAGCAAGAAGTAATCTCTGCAAACGTAAGCTTTGTTTTGAGATAGATTCATTGCAATTATATTAGAAACCGTTACCAAAAAAACAATCTTAAGCACTTTTGTATTTTGGGCACCGTAATTAAACCGTAATTAAACCTTGCAGGTCTTTTTTTGTAAAGCATGATGCAATTGATAATTCGACAAAACAACACTGTAGTTGAAACGGAAAAAAAATGAAACGTCAATTTAAAATCTTCATAGCGTCTCAATTAACAAAGGACAAGGCATTACAAAAAACGTAAGATCGCAAAACATAAAGAAGACTTAGTTTATTTAAACAGACTCCAAACAACGGAGGTAAATAATCGGAACTATATCCATAATATAAATAAATAAATAAATTCATACCTTAAGTTACTGTCACCGTTGTCTCTTTGCCCCAGTAATAAAAAGCCCAGCTACACTGTGTTGCATTGCGCTATATCTAAACCACGGTAACTATTTAAACTTGCATGTGTTAAATGTTGAAGTATTTTTACACCAAAAATCCCCTTTGGTCACGATTTTTTTTTAAATTAGACAAATAGATAAGAAACTTAACATGGTACAATTATATACACAGTGACTGAAGGGGATGTGATAATTAGTTCAAGCAAAATATATTTCACGAGGATGTATCGATTTTTCAACACTTTTAAAAACGCATTTATACAACTAACAGAATTATGTTTGAGATCAGAATTATGAATTTCAACTATCTTCCCGCGCTTTTGTTACATTGAGTTTCTTGCAATTATTTTTTTGCCTATATTTCTCACATTTTACGATTTAAACATGGTGTACTTACCACTGGTTACGGTCACCGTAGTCCCGGATCCCCAATAGTCAAAGCGACTGTCTCGTTGATAACGACTACCCTGTCTCTCGTGCCAAAACCGCTTTTACGCAAAATAACGTACCCTGCGTACTACCCCTTGGACTTCAAAATGTCATTGTCTGTAACTTCCATCATATTTAATATTGAATCGCATTAATAATGTAAAATCAAAGTTTGAGCATCATTTTCTTCATGTCATTTTTTAGTAATTATTTAAATTTTTTATTTCACCTCATAATACTAGCACTGCACAGTCTTACCTTGTGTTACAATCCTTCCTAGCCGATACAAATACGTTTTTTTAAACGCATATGACTATTGTGTTTTCGTAAAGCTTTCGGAACACATCCAGAGGGTTCTTGTTTAATTTATTAACACGCTTTTACATATGTCTTTCAAAATGTAGTTGGCTTATGTGTTTTAGATTTGTTTCACAAGTTAAATGGCACCAGTGCCATGCCGCTAATATCAATAATCGACATTGTTTCAATGCTTTTTTTAAAGAATAAAATGCAAACTGCGTATTTCAAAATCACGAAAACAAAACAAAACACAAATTCAAAAACATAAACAGATTTAAAAATGAATATTTCTTACCAGAAGTTACTGTAACCATTGTGCCTTTCCCCCAGTAGTCAAAGAAATCACAGTGCTTAACTACTGAGATTTCTAGTACAATAACCTCCTGCATATTTACACAGTAACATTTTAGCATTTCAAATACATCGCAATGCTCTTTTCATTGTTTGAGAATATACTTGAAACCCACGCGTAATCAAAATAAATAATAGAATGTGTTTAAAAGCGCATATGGTTTTTTTAAACACCAGTATTTAGTTTACATCTATATTCTAATAGCAATCTTCAACTCCAACTGAACTGCTTTCTATTTTGTTTCGACCTAACATTCCCATAATATATTTTTATTCTATTGCGTCGAATTAATATAAGAGTTTAAACGGGTTATTTCAATTAATATTTGCAAAGACATATTTTATTATCGTAATACTAATAAGATATTTACCAGCAGTCACTGTCACCATGGCTAGAAAAAAAACAATGAACGCAGTCAGCACACGAAATAAGAAACTACATTTAATACTGAACTAAAAATGTAGGTACTTACCAGAGCTATCAGTTATCAAAATTGGTATAGCTATCACTGCGCTGAGTTTTATCCGCCAACTCATACATTAACAACTAATTCCGAGCTTATTGGTTAATTAAAACGAATTGGTGTCTGTTTCGCGTTACTTAGCTTTAACCAAACTCACCGTAGGTTTACAACAAACATATGACGCTTTGTACTTCACGGTTATTTAAAATAAACCATTGTTTCAGTGTACGGATAATGTGCATGACTTCCCTGAGGTTGCTGTAACCATGCTGTAACAGTGCCACGTTTAACAGATTGTGCAACGCAAAAAGACGCAGCTCTAAAGAGCGGCAAACTTAAATTCCATAGACATACAGCGAATTTACAGATATACGGGGTTCGTCGTTCTTGGTAGGAATTGCAATATACCTTGCTAGCCGTATTTTATTACGGTTTACAATAGATTAATAAACAAGCACGCTTTTAAAATGTTTAGAATATGTCTTACCAGAAGTCACGGTCACCATGGTTCCTTTCCCCCAATAGTCGAAAGCCTCGTAATCACAGTACTCTGTTTAAAGGACCACTCGGTGCAAAAACCTGCCAATACCTAACGCATCTATAACAATGTAGCGACGGTCTGTGATTAAAAAAACACCTTTCTGAATTAAGTGCACATGTCCTCATTTGAGGAAAGGGTATTGTCTTTTTTGTGGAGCCTTTTTAACTGGTACCCTGTTATTTAATTTTGTTTATGCTCGATAACTTATTCTAATTTGGTTAAGTCAAAACAGAATGTATCAAATTGCGTAAAAACAACTTGTGTTCGGATTTGATGTATATATATTTTTTTCTTAAACGATTTTAGAATACAGACTACTTTAATTCGTACATTGAAATCAATCACATTGAATAAAAACATGTAAAATATAATATTCAACAATTAAACGCAATGAAAGTATATGTTGTGTACGGGACTTACCAGAAGTTACAGTTACCTCGGTGCCCTTTCCCCAGTAGTCGAAAGCACCATAGCTGTAAGTATCACAGTGTATGGGTTTTACAGCTCATCACTGCAAAAACCCGCTCTGTTAATATTAATACACTTGACTAAGAAAATCCTCCTAACCATTTACATTCCCTTTCTTCAAAGCGGGGAACTGCGCGTCAATGTTGTGTCTTTAAAAGTTCAACTTCAGCTGCATTTTTATCGAGCTTATGAACTTCAAATACACATCATGTTAAATAAACGCGTTTCGTTTATGCGGCAGAAAGCGCAGAGGACTTACCAGAAGTCACCGTAGCCAGGGTCCCTTTCCCCCAGTAGCCGAAGGCATCACAGTGCGGTGGTTTGCGGTTTATCAGTGCAGAAACTTACCCTTCCCTGAGGAAACTCTGAATTTACGTATCTTTGTGGAACCGTTTATCACTATTCCGACTTTTAGATTTGAATTTGTATGTTACCGGTGTCATTTAAATAACACAGTTACCTTATTAGAAAGCAAGGATTAATAATTAATAATAAGCATTATGCTAAAACATATTTAATATGCGGGACTCACCGCTAGACACAGTGATCATTGTGCCTTTCCCCCAGTAGTCGAAGCTGTAGTCACAGTGCAATATTTGTCTATGATTGCAGTGCGAAAACGTCAACGCATATACATTTTAATTGTTTTAAATAGAAAACCCGCCTTTAACAGTTTCAATACTGTAGTTTTAGAAACTTGTTCGGTGTTAAAAATGGATTTAGGACCACGTTTTTAAACATTGTGAACATGTTTATTAATAATGATTATTAATAATATACTTACCAGAGGTTACAGTGACTAGCGTCCCCTTTCCCCAGTAGTCGAAGTATGTATAGCTACACAGTGTTCGCTTTGCTTCTCTTATATAGACAATAACTATTAAGGAGCCGTCTTTCCGCATTGTTTGAGAGGCCCTGTTACAATGTTTTTTAATTAATCTTTTAAAATGACCGTTCACACTGTACATCTTTCATTCATCATAATGTTAAATACAGAAAGCTTTTTCTCTGCTGTATAGGTCTTACCTGATGTGACAGTGACCGTGGTTCCTTTTCCCCAGTACTCAAAAATGCCTTCACAGTGCACCAATGTGCTCTCTACTCAACGCAAAAACGTTTCAACTAAAATACAGCGGTACACATTTTAAACACAACGCTGGGTACAAGCTGCAGGTGCGAACCGACGCTATAGATTACAGACCAATTAACAAAAATGTAAGCGTATTGGTCTGCTGAGGCTTCTGTTATGAGTGTGATATCTTGCATTATAACCCCCAGAGATCGTCTCATTCAAGGTCCCTTTAGAGCGGGCGTTATCCAGCAGGTATAGCGAATAGCACTTGAAACTTGCTTAATGAATCTCAAGCTGCCTAAACGAGCTAGTACAAACATAAAATGTTTTCAATACACAAACAGGACAGAGTCTACTAGTAAATAAGTATCTTCTGTACTGACAGAAGAGCTGTGTCTTTCAATGCGAAAAGGGTGCAGAAACTGTAAGGTCTAAAAATACCAAGCTTTGGTCTGGTTAGACAGTAAGGTTCCAGAGAATCACCAGTACAAGGTTTCATTAATTAAGTTAACTACTTTGTTACACTATTGAGACCAACCCATGTTTTAAATGTTAACAATGCTTACCATGTATTAGTTCAAAATACCCACATTACACATTGAACGTTATTGTTTAGAAGCAGTACGTGCCGCTAGTATTAACAGAGATAGGCAATGGATCAGATTAGCTGAATCCCTGGAGAGAGCCCTCAGTCTGATTCACCGATGGTCCACGATGATCCTGGAGGTATTAGAGGCTTCTCTGTCTGTGTCTCCTCCATGCCCAGTATTTATATCATATGGGCTTAGGATATACGTGACTACAGTATATGTCTATTGTCTTGCTAATGATAATATAAATTAATTATTCTGCTGTTACTCCTTTCAAGTGCAACCAACCACTAACTACCCTCCTGTACAAGATTACTCTGGTTGATTGTTTACTATATTTCCTCCTCTCCCCAATACTTTCTTGCACAGCTTTATCATTTCAATAATTTTAACCTAAGTTACCTTAGCAACTCTACTTATGCCAAAATCACCAAAAGCAAACTGGTTTAACATCACCAACATTTTCTTTCACATGATTACCAATACATTTTACAGTTGTATAGGGAGAGATCCCAAGGGTGCAAGATGTGGGAGGAGAAGGGTTCTGGCTCTCTGACCTGTCAACTTTCCCTTATTTGCTGGGACTCTCCCGTTTTTGGACACTTCTCCCAGACAACTCCCGGGACAGATTTTCTCCCGTATTTTTCTCAAAACATTCTTGCATTTATATAGCACCCTTCGTGTGTTCACATCACAGAGAGCTTCACATAAAAAAGTATTCTGCAGGAAAGTCTAAAAGTCACACAAATAGTGAAAGATAAGTGTTTATATTACAATTTCAGCATCAGTATTGCTTTAGAAATTCCGATTGATTGATAATGTGTGTTGATATACAGCAATAGTACGTTCATTTAAAATAGAAGATTGTTGACAATGAAATGTTACTGACAGTGGTATTATTGATCTGACACATATGTGCAGTGTAATGAATAACGCTGCAATACTACGTTGTTGTGTGTTTTGTTTTTATTTATTTTTTTATGATGGACTTATTGAATTTGCTTGTTATAAAGTAGGTGCCATAGCTCATCCTTTGATTGTGAAGCATCTCATGTTTGCTTTTGTTTGATATTTTTCCTTTTTAAAAGCAATTAGAAGGAGCAGCGTATCACAGTCTATCATTCTACCAAGTCATAAAGTAGAATAGTTGTATGCCTTTGTCTTATGTAGGTATTCACTTCAATTCAGGCCACTAAGATTTCAGTTTACAAAAGCTCCCTTATTTTGAAAACTCAATGTTGACAGGGATGTGCTCTGTGAATGTCGGGGTCAACGAAGACTGTACAAATATTTTGCGCACATGCAAGGATACTAAAGCCCAGCTGCAGTTGTGAGAGGATGTTTTTCAAGTCAACCAACCCCGGACACAGGAACAGGGCATTGATAAAGTGGGGTACATTTGCCCTTTATTATTATTATTTGTTTATTTAGCAGACGCCTTTATCCAAGGCGACTTACAGAGACTCGGGTGTGTGAACTATGCATCAGCTGCAGAGTCACTTACAACTACGTCTCACCCGAAAGACGGAGCACAAGGAGGTTAAGTGACTTGCTCAGGGTCACACAATGAGTCAGTGGCTCAGGTGGGATTTGAACCGGGGACCTTCTGGTTATAAGCCCTTTTCTTTAACCACTGGACCACTTGTGTAAGCAGATGTATGTTCTGTGTCTGGAACAACATTGAGGCAAGAAATTGACAGTGTTTAGATATCGTGTAAGCAGAGTTCACACAGTTCAGCTTGACACACATACACAGTTAAGCAGGATATATAAGACAGGCACTTGAGCAGGTGAGTGAGACAACCTTACCTGAATCCTCTCCTGAAGACAGACCATCTCCATGCCTCAGCTATCTCCCAGAGAATCAGGTAACTGATCATGATCTGATTTCTGTCCATAACTAGGTGCCACATTTGTTGAGTTTAACGATAAATGTTTACGCTACAGATGTGTAAGCTTTATGAATATTGAAATCAATACATGGAAACTTACTGACATAGCCATTGGTATTATGTGCAATCATTTGCAGACATCAAATCAGTTTATTTGCAAGACACTTTATGCAATCGCTATTGGACACATTTGCCCAGTCGGAGCCCCACATTTCAGCTGGGAGAGGCAGTTATTACTCCCAAGCTCTGAAACTAAACTATGTGGCAAGGACCTTATGAGGTCACAACCCCTTGATAAAATGGACTAGGATGTACGTCAGCCATCTCTGCACTGAATCTAAAACCCTAAGAAAAATCTACAGTATATTTAATGGGAGGATCCATACTCTCAGCCATGGTGGCAGAAAGGCAGAGGAGCAGGCGTCTAATTCCCAAACTGATGGGAGAGTAAAGACATTGTAGGTATCTGCTATATCAGTCTGAAATGAATAGGAATCATTTCCTTATGTTGTTTTTGCATGAGAAACTACACCATTTACTTATTTAATATACACAAACACACAATATTTCAAAAATATATTTTTTAACCTTTGATGGTCCATCAGCTTTCGCTTGATCGTTATCAGTGAACCTTTCATTTAAATCTGGATGAATCGTAACAGTAATTATACCCGCTCTTAACACATTCAAAAGAGCAGGCATAGCTTTGAAGGTTACTGTGTGGGAACCCTTTTCCCTGGAGAGAGGAATTTGCATAGAGCTTATTAACGGAAGTCAGTTAGCAATGAAACATAGCTGAGAAGTCATAATAGTTATAGAATCAAAATCCAATGAAGCATGTTCAGACTTCTATGAAATGAACACATTTTTAAAGCTCAAACCCACATTTAAATGAACAAACAGTGAGCTAGACTCTCACTATTTACTCACAGTTGCCATGCAGCATATCAATTTAGCAATTCAGAAATGAACAGCAACCAGATTTGATTCTGAGGCTTGTAAGCATTCTTACCTTGTTAATTATGAGTAGCTGAGTAGCATGCTCACACTATACATTAAGTGTCTCTAATTACATAGTAGTTACTTAGTAAATATGTGTGCACTTACACATCATTACAATGTTATTATGCATAGTTACAATGCACTTCATGTGTCATTTTTTATACTATAACCCTAATCCTAACACTAAAGTGATACAAAAAGTAGTCTAAAATCTTATTAACAAAGAAATAACAGACACGTCTACTGAATACCCTTTCTGCTCTTGTTTGCAGTGAGCTCTGGGGAATAGTTTCTGATATAACTGCCTTTCCTGCAAAGAAGAGTGCTAGTGCCACCTGCTAGACCACAGATTGTGAAACTCATTGTCCTTTTCTATTAGATATTCTGCTTAGGTTAATATTAAGAACATAAGAAGAACATAAGAAAGTTTACAAACGAGAGGAGGCCATTCAGCCCATCTTGCTCGTTTGGTTGTTAGTAGCTTATTGATCCCAGAATCTCATCAAGCAGCTTCTTGAAGGATCCCAGGGTGTCAGCTTCAACAACATTACAAAAGCTTCAAGAACATTAAGATTAATAGTTTAGCCTTTTCAACCTGACTTACATATATGGTTTTATCTATTATTATTATTATTATTATTATTATTATTATTATTATTATTATTATTATTATTATTATTATTATTACTTTGTCATTTTTACAACTTTTTGATATTGCAGACTCTCCATTTTAACCAACCACTTTGCGATACTGTGGCATGAAAGGCGCTGTATAACTGTGCATAATAACGTAGTAATTATGTGCAAGCACACATTTATTTACTATGTAACTACAATGTAAATACACATTAATTAGAGACACTTACAGCCTGATTTTCATTATGCTTTTTTTCACAAACACACACACACATTTAGATATTGCATGTAAAGAATATGAATATTAATATTGCATCCGAGAATACATTGTGATTTTGAAATAAATTAAGGATTTTTTTTTCTATAGGCATGCTGTATTATTATTAATATATATTTTTTATTTAGTCATTTAACAGACGTTTTTATCCAAAGTGACTCACAGAGACAGGGGTGCATCACAACTGCCGTTCTGCGGCTTTAGGTCCCAGAATCTTTTTTTTGGACTTCTTTATTTGACAGTTTGATGTGCTAAAATATCATCGAGCAAAAGCTCAACTTGGGTGGCTGAGAATTTATTTTTCTTTTCCTTTTTTTGCCATTGTTGCGACTACATGCTGCCTCATTGTTTTTCAGATAAATGGAAGTCCAGACTTAAAATGTGACTAATTGGCTTGTTAAGCTGCCCGTGTTGAAAATAAAGACGTATAATTAGGTAGCAAAAAAAAACTCACAGTGCAAATGCATTGCAATCTCTATTTTCTCTCTACACATGCGCTTTCTGAAAACCAGGCTGTTAAGTGTTACTGTTATATCTACTCATAATTAACAAGGTATAAGAATGCATACAAGAGTCTGAATCAAATCTGGTTGTTTATTTCTGAATTGCTGCGTGGCAACTGTGGGTAAATAGCGAGAGTCTAGCTAATTTGTTCGTTCATTTAAAACGTCTATGAGGGCCTGGCTCTAAACATGCTTCAGTGAATTTCAATTGTATAACTATTACAACAACTCAGCTATGGTTCATTGCTAACTGATTTCCGGTTAATAAGCTCTGTGCAAAGAACTCTCTCCAGGGAAAGTAACCTACAAAGCTAAGATACTCTTTTATGTTTGTATTGTGCACAGTATCAGCACAAATTATTGAAACAACAAATGATTTACAGCAAGACTAGGACACTCAGACCCCTTGCTTACTAAATACCCTGGTATCTCTGAATAGATAATTGTCTCTATTCAACAGGTTAATTTGACTTTATGAAGCAAAATTAGTTAATTCTGTATATAGGGGGATGCAAAACGTTTGGCCATAGCTGTAGATGTTCATTCACCTGTCTTCATACACCAAACATAGTCAAATATAATATTGATCTTACCTGCAGTTTCTTCTCTTCACAATAGCAACAATAATGACATGTCAATGTGATCCAGTTTTTTTTTTCCTGATTCTGATAAAAATATCCAGTGGCTGGTTTCACAAATTATCACTGATCTTGGACAAACTAATGTTATTTTAGGTACAGCAGACCAAGACTAGTGCTAAACGACGCCTGTGAAACCAGCCGCAAGAGCTCTGTAATCCATGTATTCAGATCTGAGGTGAAACCTAAGCAAATGTGCAAAAAAAGAAGAAAAAAAGCACGATCAATTATATATCCAGAGCCTGTTGAATTACTGCATGCTGTCAAAACTGAAACTGTGTTGATAAAAGGAAGTTGCATCTCAGTAGTTAATAACAGAAGACAATGTGCTGCCCATATTAAACACAGTAGGTTTTTGTAGTGCTTTATATCACTGTGCCACCCCAGCTGTCACAGTGATACACTCCCGAACAAAAACCCCTTACAGGCTCTATTACACTGGAGCATTGATTACATTAAACTAATGCTGTGGCTTCTTCCCTGTCTATCTATAACGATTTGAAAAAGGTACGTTTTGCATTGCTTTGTAGAACACAACATTCATTTTTGTTTCAAGTTCAAATAATTGTACGCTGTCTTTCTAAAGCTTTGTGTAAAAGACAACCCATTTGTGTTTTAATTTGAACCCAAAGTGTTCAACATTGCAACACCATCCTTATATATTTTCATAGCATAATACAAAAAATTGTGTTGAATAAAAAAAACATTGTAAAACTAAACATTCTTACCAATCTTTGATACTACTGCCACTCTAATAAAGCTGTTATACTGAATTACAGTTACAAGCCACTAGGGATGTGCTTTCAGTAAATTTTTAGGAACTTTTAAACTCTTTGCACTGTCACTCTCTCTCTCTCTCTCTCTCTCTCTCTCTCTCTCTCTCTCTCTCTCTCTCTCTCTCTCTCTCTCTCTCAAAGACTTAACTACAAAGTAAAAATAAAAATAAAACAGGTACACATCAAAGTATATATTGAATTGTTTATATTTATGGTTGTAATTAAAGTTACTAGTGAAGATGTAACTATTTTTGGAGAATATAATGTTTTTAGAATAGTATGTTTATTATATGTTCATTTAACAACAAAAAACAGGAACCTGTTATGTTTTTTGTATTTTGGTATTTTTTTTTGTTATAAGTAACTTTGCCCAAAATTAAAAAGAGATGCTCATCACCCACTGTACAGCGCGAAAGTTGGAAAGTTGGAAATACTGTCACTTCTGGAAAAGGTAATTACCAGGGATAAAATAGCACAATATTTTGGAATTTTAAAGAGCACTGTGACTGATATTAAAAAGTCTGCCTCAGAGATTTAAAAGTTTGTGGTCTATGATAGTAGAGGTGGGATTTTTAAGATCTATTGTTGCTCGAGACGAGTACTTGAATCAAACGCCACTCTCCTCTACATACTGTATACAGAAACCTCCCAAACATTGCCACAAGTCCTATTATAAATGCCAACTTAACACACAATCAAGTAATTTATTAAATAAGTAATATAATGTTTGCCTTCTTGTGCAGTTAATTGCATATGGTCAAGTATTACTAAATAACAGGAAGTATTCAAATTCACGTATCCACACAACTTCACATTAAATTGTAAAAAGAGATGTCTGGCCTACCTGTTTGAACTGTGTCTCAGAGGTCCTTTACTTTAGTTCAGTACTTCCAACATACAAATAAAAACTGTACTAAACATAAACGGCCGTTCGGTCCAAAAAGCTTACAGAACAATTTCACTTTTATTGTTTAATGGGTCGGCACAGTATTGGGATAATCTTACATCGATTTCAAAACTGGTGCATTCACGATTCACGCGCACTGTCCTCATAGGGGATAACGTGATCACGCCCAATGTTCGGCCAAATCTATAGCAAATGTTATGAATGTTTGCTTTTTATTGCCATTAGTAGCTCCATCCACAATAATTCTGAATGTTTTCATTTCAAACTGTGAAGCACTGAACTTGTGTTTTTGTGGTAGGGCAATTTTGATTGGCATAATTGTTTACATACCACGGTTTTCTCGTCCGGTCCTTCAAAATACTTCCAAAAGTGGCTTCCTTTGTTTAGAAATTCCATTTTAAATATAGAACTAATTCAGAAAGAAACGCTTGTCATTAACATTATTTAATGGAATTGATACCAAACCACGCCTACTACAGGCATGAACACACACACAGTGCACCAATGAAGTGCCAGATCCACCAAGAATAAAACCCGCCCCAGTGTCAATCTTTCTGTTGCACCAATTAGAAAAGCAACTTGTAGGCAATTGCCAAACCCCTTCCTTTTTATAATATCCGCCCTTACTGTGGCACTAGAGCAGTCTCATAAGCGACGCACTACTGATGATAAATTAGTAAATTTAATTTATAAAAAATATGCATTTGATGACATTTGTCCTGTGATCGGTTATCTAGCATATTAGTAAACGTTTTACCACTTCTTTAGAGTTTATATGTTTAACCGTTTAAAAGTCCCATCCCTACAAGCCATGTAGTAATTCAAATTGCAGATTTTTTTGGTGCACTTTGTCATGCTTTGTTTGAATTGATTTATTGGCATCATACATGTTGACGTTGTTATTGCAGTGTGTGCGTGGGTACTGTTTATTTGCAAATGTATTTTTTACATCAAAGCGCAAAACACTTTTGTGTGAAAGGAAAAACAAAATTCTAAAGCTAGAAACAAATTATATACTGTAGGTTTCCTTAATATTCTCAACATATATATATATATATATATATATATATATATATATATATATATATATATATATATATATATATATATATATATATAGTACTGTGCAAAAAGTTTTAGGCAGGTGTGAAAAAATGCTGTAAAGTAAGAATGCTTTCAAAAATAGACATGTTAATAGATTATATTTATCAATTAACTAAATGCAAAGTGAGTGAACAGAAGAAAAATCTAAATCAAATCCATATTTGGTGTGACAACCCTTTGCCTTCAAAACAGTATCAATTCTTCTAGGTACACTTGCACAAAGTCAGGGATTTTGTAGGCATATAGTCAGGTGTATGATTAAACAATTATACCAAACAGTTGCTAATGATCATCAATTCAATATGTAGGTTGAAACACAATCATTAACTGAAACAGAAACAGCTGTGTAGGAGGAATAAAACTGGGTGAGGAACAGCCAAACTTAGCTAACAAGGTGAGGTTGCTGAAGACAGTTTACTGTCAAAAGTCATACACCATGGCAAGACTGAGCACAGCAACAAGACACAAGGTAGTTATACTGCATCAGCAAGGTCTCTCCCAGGCAGAAATTTCAAGGCAGACAGGGGTTTCCAGATGTGCTGTCCAAGCTCTTTTGAAGAAGCACAAAGAAACGGGCAACATTGAGGACCGTAGACGCAGTGGTCGGCCAAGGAAACTTACTGCAGCAGATGAAAGACACATCATGCTTACTTCCCTTCACAATCGGAAGATGTCCAGCAGTGCCATCAGCTCAGAACTGGCAGAAAACAGTGGGACCCTGGTACACCCATCTACTGTCCGGAGAAGTCTGGTCAGAAGTGGCCTTCATGGAAGACTTGCGGCCAGAAAGCCATACCTCCGACATGGAAACAATTCCAAGCGACTCAACTATGCACGGAAACACAGGAATTGGGGTGCAGAAAAATGGCAGCAGGTGTTCTGGACTAATGAGTCAAAATTTGAAATATTTGGCTGTAGCAGAAGGCAGTTTGTTCGCCGAAGGGCTGGACAGCATACACAAATGAGTGTCTGCAGGAAACAGTGAAGCATGGTGGAGGTTCCTTGCAAGTTTGGGGCTGCATTTCTGCAAATGGAGTTGGGGATTTGGTCAGAATTAATGGTCTCCTCAATGCTGAGAAGTACAGGCAAATACTTATCCATCATGCAATACCATCAGGGAGGCATCTGATTGGCCCCAAATTTATTCTGCAGCATGACAACGACCCCAAACATACAGCGAAAGTCATTAAGAACTATCTTCAGCGTAAAGAAGAACAAGGAGTCCTGGAAGTGATGGTATGGCCCCACAGAGCCCTGATCTCAACATCATCAAGTCTGTCTGGGATTACATGAAGAGAGAGAAGCAACTGAGGCTGCCTAAATCCACAGAAGAACTGTGGTTAGTTCTCCAAGATGTTTGGGCCAACGTACCTGCCGAGTTCCTTCAAAAACTGTGTGCAAGTGTACCTAGAAGAATTGATGCTTGATGCTGTTTTGAAGGCAAAGGGTGGTCACACCAAATATGGATTTGATTTAGATTTTTCTTCTGTTCACTCACTTTGCATTTAGTTAATTGATAAATATAATCTATTAACATGTCTATTTTTGAAAGCATTCTTACTTTACAGCATTTTTTCACACCTGCCTAAAACTTTTGCACAGTACTGTATATATATATATATATATATATATATATATTGATTTGTATCAGTTTTTTTCAGAAAATGCACTTACCAGAATTGGTGTTGATGTGGCTACCTTTCCTCCAGTAATCAAAGTATCATTTATCACAGTCCTGAGCTCTATTGCTGACTGGCACATAATCTGAGACGAGCTGCATTCAGAAACATCACTTACTATCAATGCTGACTTGTGCTTTCTCAGTGTGAAACATAAAAATAAACTTGGCACACTTCAGTGAGCACTAAAGTATGGTGCTAAGAGAGCCTTCGGAAAAATAATATCCTAATAGATAAATGTACTGATAACACTTTAGATTAAAAAGCTCTTATAAATACTTTCAATAATTAGTAACAGAATACGCTTCTTTTCAATGGGCTAATAATCTACATTAAGTGTCTCTAATGACTGTGTATTTACATAGTAGTAAATTAGTAAACACATGTGCACTTACATATAATTACAATGTTATTATGCATAGTTACAATGAACTTAATGTGCTAATCATTTTGCACAATACATGTAAGTACACATTTGTATCAGAAAAGGGTTAGTGTTAGGGTTAGGGGTTAGGGGTATATCGTGCAAAAGATTTACACATGAAGTACATTGATTGTTGGGTATCTATACGTTTATTATTCTGTCCACATAAAGTGATCAAACTCAAATAAATATTAGTTTTCTTACCTGCAGTTTCTTCTCTTTCCAAGGCCAGCAATAATAAATATTCTTTCTCACAGTCTTCCGATGTAATGGCTGGCGCTTGCAAATTGGACCCATTTGTGTTTAGAAGCAGAATCCCAGTTTCGGATTTTAATGAGAATATCCAAGTGTTCTATTCTTTGCATAGATTCATGTCAAAACCTGGGCAAAAGTGCAAAAATATAAATAATTATTTTTCAACAAAACAACAACAACTATCAATTACTATCAATTAATTATTCTATCAAAACCTGAATCTGTGGAGAGGAAGGGAAGTTCAGTTTGAGCGGTTTATATCAGAAAGCAATGTGCTTCCCGTATTACACACGGTAGGTTTTTGTACGGTTTTATATCACTGTGCCTACACTCCAGCTACTCCAGCTATATCACAGTGATACACTCCTAACAAAAAGCCCTTACCCGCACTATTACACTGGCAGCACCGATTACATTAAACTCATACCCTTGTTTCTTCTATCTATTAATGGTTTAAAAAGTTCAACATTGCTTTTTGTGCCATAACATTAATTGTCAGGTTAACATAATTGCTATATGTTATTACACAATTGTATCAGAAAAGTGTTAGGGTTATATCATGTAAACATATATACGCATTAAGTGCATTGTAACTAAGCATTATAGCATTGTAATTATGGATAAGTACACATGTATTTACCAACTATTATGTTAGAAAATCTTAGGTGCTTCAAAATAAAACAAACAGTTGAAAAATGTTTCAGAACTGGGGATGATAAAATAAATCTTTAGGTTTCTTACCAGATGTCACTGTGACCATGGTTCCTTTCCCCAGTAATCGAACCCATAGCTATAGCTATCACAGTGATGTGGTTACTATACACAAGTGGACAAAAACTCAAACGGCATTGTACTGCATAATGGTCTTTCCAAAACAATGTGGCAGATAGTTTCATACTAAAGAAAGATTTGTCTTTGCTATTCTATGTTTTATAAATATACTATTTTAACCTGTTTATGATGTAGATGGTTTTATACATATTTAGGTTTTATGTTAGTTCTGGCATGGGACTTATTTATTAGTAAAATCAAGCATTTATACATCAAAGTGCTAACACTTTTTTGTGAAAGGAACTTTTTTTTTTACTAAAGCTTGGAACAAACTATTTAGGTACCCTTAATATTGAGTTGATTTTTATTTTTTGTATCAGTTTTTCATTTCACACAAATGACACAAATGTAAGTGTGGCATAAAGACCTTAAATTAATAATAATAATAATAATAATAATAATAATAATAATAATAATAATAATAATAATAATAATTTAGGATGCACTTACCAGAATTGGCGTTGATGTGGCTACCTTTCCTCCAGTAATCAAAGTACCAGTTATCACAGTCCTGAGCTCTATTGCTGACTGGCACATAAACTGAGACGAGCTGCATTCAGAAACATCACTTACTATCAATGCTGACTTGTGCTTTCTCAGTGTGAAACATAAAAATAAACTTGGCACACTTCAGTGAGCACTAAAGTATGGTGCAAAGAGAGCCTTCGGAAAAATAATATCCTAATAGATAAATGTACTGATAACACTTTAGATTAAAAAGCTCTTATAAATACTTTCAATAATTAGTAACAGAATACGCTTCTTTTCAATGGGCTAATAATCTACATTAAGTGTCTCTAATGACTGTGTATTTACATAGTAGTAAATTAGTAAACACATGTGCACTTACATATAATTACAATGTTATTATGCATAGTTACAATGAACTTAATGTGCTAATCATTTTGCACAATACATGTAAGTACACATTTGTATCAGAAAAGGGTTAGTGTTAGGGTTAGGGGGTTAGGGGTATATCGTGCAAAAAGATTTACACATGAAGTACATTGATTGTTGGGTATCTATACGTTTATTATTCTGTCCACATACAGTGATCATACTCAAATAAATATTAGTTTTCTTACCTGCAGTTTCTTCTCTTTACAAGGCCAGCAATAATAAATATTCTTTCTCACAGTCTTCAGATGCAATGGCTGGCGCTTGCAAATTGGACCCATTTTTGTTTAGAAGCAGAATCCCAGTTTCAGATTTTAATGAGAATATCCAAGTGTTCTATTCTTTGCATAGATTCATGTCAAAAACCTGGGCAAAAGTGCAAAAATATAAATAATTATTTTTCAACAAAACAACAACAACTATCAATTACTATCAATTAATTATTCTATCAAAACCTGAATCTGTGGAGAGGAAGGAAGTTCAGTTTGAGTGGTTTATATCAGAAAGCAATGTGCTTCCCGTATTACACACGGTAGGTTTTGTACAGTATTATATCACTGTGCCTATTACACCCCAGCTACTTGTGTAATATCACAGTGATACACTCCTAACAAAAGCCCTTACCCGCACTATTACACTGGCAGCACCGATTACGTTAAACTCATACCCTTCTTTCTTCTATCTATTAATGGTTTAAAAGTTCAACATTGCTTTTTGTGCCACAACATTAATTGTCAGGTTAACATAATTGCTATATGTTAATACACAATTGTATCAGAAAGGTGTTAGGGTTATGTCATGTAAAAATATATACACATTCGGTGCATTGTAACTATGCACAATAGCATTGTAATTATGCATAAGTACACATGTATTTACCAACTACTATGTTAGAAATCCTTAGGCCCTTTAAAATAAAACAAACAGTTGAATGAATGTTTCGAAATGGGGATGATAAAATAAATCTTTAGGTTTCTTACCAGATGTCACTGTGACCATGGTTCCTTTCCCCAGTAATCGAACACATAGCCATAGTTATCACAGTGATGTGGTTGCTATACACAAGTGGACAAAAACTCAAATGGCATTGTACTGCATAATGGTCTTTCCAAATGTGGCATATACTTTCTTACTAAAGAAAGATTTGTTTTTGCCATTCTATGTTTTCAAGTAGAATTGTAGAATTATTTTAACCTGTTATGATAGAGATGGCTTTATACATATTGTTGATTTTATGTTAGTGATTACATATGACTTATCTATTTGCAAATTCAGGTATTTTTGCATCAAAGTGCAAACATTGTTTTTGCAAACTGAACTTTTTTTTTTACTAAAGCTCGGAATAAACTAGTTAGGTAATTACAATGTATTTAATGTGTAAATCTTTTTGCACAATATATGTAAGTACACAATTGTATCAGAAAAGGGTTAGGGTTAGGGGGTTAGGGGTATATCGTGCAAAAAGATGTACACATGAAGTACATTGATTATTGGGTATTTATACATTCATTCATCTATCCACATAGACAGTTACTCATACTCAAATAAATATTAGTTTTCTTACCTGCAGTTTCATCCTTTACAAGGCCAGCAATAATGAATATTCTTTCTCATATTCTTCAGATGCAATGGCTGGCGCTTGCAAATTGGACCCATTTTGTTTAGAAGCAGAATCCCAGTTTCGGATTTTGATGAGAATATCCAAGTGTTCTATTCTTTGCATAGATTCATGTCAAAAACCTGGGCAAAAGTGAAAAATTTGAATACATTTTTAAACAAAAAACAACTCTTCAATCACAGCTATGAATTACTCTATCAAAACCTGAATCTGTGGAGAGGAAGGAAGTTCAGTTTGAGTGGTTTATATCAGAAAGCAATGTGCTTCCTGTATTACACACGGTAGGTTTTTGTACGGTATTATATCACTGTGCCTATTACTATCCCAGCTATATCACAGTGATACACTCCTAACAAAAGCCCTTACCCGCACTATTACACTGGCAGCACCGATTACATTAAACTCTACCTTGTTTCTTCTATCTATTAACGGTTTAAAAAGTTCAACATTGCTTTTTGTGCCACAACATTAATTGTCAGGTTAACATAATTGCTATATGTTAATACACAATTGTATCAGAAAAGTGTTAGGGTTATATCATGTAAACATATATACACATTAAGTGCATTGTAACTACGCATAATAGCATTGTAATTATGGATAAGTACACATGTATTTACCAACTATTATGTTAGAAACACTTAGGTGCTTCAAAATAAAAACAAACAGTTGAATGAGTGTTTCGGAACTGGGATGATAAAATAAATCTTTAGGTTTCTTACCAGATGTCACTGTGACCATGGTTCCTTTCCCCAGTAATCGAACCCATAGCTATAGCTATCACAGTGATGTGGTTACTATACACAAGTGGACAAAAACTCAAACGGCATTGTACTGCATAATGGTCTTTCCAAAACAATGTGGCAGATAGTTTCATACTAAAGAAAGATTTGTCTTTGCTATTCTATGTTTTATAAATATACTATTTTAACCTGTTTATGATGTAGATGGTTTTATACATATTTAGGTTTTATGTTAGTGCTGGCATGGGACTTATTTATTAGTAAAATCAAGCATTTATACATCAAAGTGCAAACAATTTTTTGTGAAAGGAACTTTTTTTTTACTAAAGCTTGGAACAAACTATTTAGGTACCCTTAATATTGAGTTGATTTTTATTTTTGTATCAGTTTTTCATTTCACACAAATGACACAAATGTAAGTGTGGCATAAAGACCTTAAATTAATAATAATAATAATAATAATAATAATAATAATAATAATAATAATAATAATAATAATTTAGGATGCACTTACCAGAATTGGCGTTGATGTGGCTACCTTTCCTCCAGTAATCAAAGTACCAGTTATCACAGTCCTGAGCTCTATTGCTGACTGGTACATAAACTGAGACGAGCTGCATTCAGAAACATCACTTACTATCAATGCTGACTTGTGCTTTCTCAGTGTGAAACATAAAAATAAACTTGGCACACTTCAGTGAGCACTAAAGTATGGTGCTAAGAGAGCCTTCGGAAAAATAATATCCTAATAGATAAATGTACTGATAACACTTTAGATTAAAAAGCTCTTATAAATACTTTCAATAATTAGTAACAGAATACGCTTCTTTTCAATGGGCTAATAATCTACATTAAGTGTCTCTAATGACTGTGTATTTACATAGTACTAAATTAGTAAACACATGTGCACTTACATATAATTACAATGTTATTATGCATAGTTACAATGAACTTAATGTGCTAATCATTTTGCACAATACATGTAAGTACACATTTGTATCAGAAAAGGGTTAGTGTTAGGGTTAGGGGTTAGGGGTATATCGTGCAAAAGATTTACACATGAAGTACATTGATTGTTGGGTATCTATACGTTTATTATTCTGTCCACATAAAGTGATCATACTCAAATAAATATTAGTTTTCTTACCTGCAGTTTCTTCTCTTTACAAGGCCAGCAATAATAAATATTCTTTCTCACAGTCTTCAGATGCAATGGCTGGCGCTTGCAAATTGGACCCATTTTGTTTAGAAGCAGAATCCCAGTTTCGGATTTTGATGAGAATATCCAAGTGTTCTATTCTTTGCATAGATTCATGTCAAAAACCTGGGCAAAAGTGCAAAAATTTGAATAACTATTTTTAAACAAAACAACAACAACTATGAATTACTATCAATTAATTATTCTATCAAACCTGAATCTGTGGAGAGGAAGGGAAGTTCAGTTTGAGTGGTTTATATCAGAAAGCCATGTGCTTCCTGTATTACACACGGTAGGTTTTTGTACGGTATTATATCACTGTGCCTATTAGCTATCCCAGCTATATCACAGTGATACACTCCTAACAAAAAGCCCTTACCCGCACTATTACACTGGCAGCACCGATTACATTAAACTCATACCCTTGTTTCTTCTATCTATTAACGGTTTAAAAAGTTCAACATTGCTTTTTGTGCCACAACATTAATTGTCAGGTTAACATAATTGCTATATGTTAATACACAATTGTATCAGAAAAGTGTTAGGGTTATATCATGTAAACATATATACACATTAAGTGCATTGTAACTACGCATAATAGCATTGTAATTATGGATAAGTACACATGTATTTACCAACTATTATGTTAGAAACACTTAGGTGCTTCAAAATAAAACAAACAGTTGAATGAGTGTTTCAGAACTGGGGATGATAAAATAAATCTTTAGGTTTCTTACCAGATGTCACTGTGACCATGGTTCCTTTCCCCAGTAATCGAACCCATAGCTATAGCTATCACAGTGATGTGGTTACTATACACAAGTGGACAAAAACTCAAACGGCATTGTACTGCATAATGGTCTTTCCAAAACAATGTGGCAGATAGTTTCATACTAAAGAAAGATTTGTCTTTGCTATTCTATGTTTTATAAATATACTATTTTAACCTGTTTATGATGTAGATGGTTTTATACATATTTAGGTTTTATGTTAGTGCTGGCATGGGACTTATTTATTAGTAAAATCAAGCATTTATACATCAAAGTGCAAACAATTTTTTGTGAAAGGAACTTTTTTTTTACTAAAGCTTGGAACAAACTATTTAGGTACCCTTAATATTGAGTTGATTTTTATTTTTGTATCAGTTTTTCATTTCACACAAATGACACAAATGTAAGTGTGGCATAAAGACCTTAAATTAATAATAATAATAATAATAATAATAATAATAATAATAATAATAATAATAATAATTTAGGATGCACTTACCAGAATTGGCGTTGATGTGGCTACCTTTCCTCCAGTAATCAAAGTACCAGTTATCACAGTCCTGAGCTCTATTGCTGACTGGTACATAAACTGAGACGAGCTGCATTCAGAAACATCACTTACTATCAATGCTGACTTGTGCTTTCTCAGTGTGAAACATAAAAATAAACTTGGCACACTTCAGTGAGCACTAAAGTATGGTGCTAAGAGAGCCTTCGGAAAAATAATATCCTAATAGATAAATGTACTGATAACACTTTAGATTAAAAAGCTCTTATAAATACTTTCAATAATTAGTAACAGAATACGCTTCTTTTCAATGGGCTAATAATCTACATTAAGTGTCTCTAATGACTGTGTATTTACATAGTACTAAATTAGTAAACACATGTGCACTTACATATAATTACAATGTTATTATGCATAGTTACAATGAACTTAATGTGCTAATCATTTTGCACAATACATGTAAGTACACATTTGTATCAGAAAAGGGTTAGTGTTAGGGTTAGGGGTTAGGGGTATATCGTGCAAAAGATTTACACATGAAGTACATTGATTGTTGGGTATCTATACGTTTATTATTCTGTCCACATAAAGTGATCATACTCAAATAAATATTAGTTTTCTTACCTGCAGTTTCTTCTCTTTACAAGGCCAGCAATAATAAATATTCTTTCTCACAGTCTTCAGATGCAATGGCTGGCGCTTGCAAATTGGACCCATTTTTGTTTAGAAGCAGAATCCCAGTTTCCGGATTTTAATGAGAATATCCAAGTGTTCTATTCTTTGCATAGATTCATGTCAAAAACCTGGGCAAAAGTGCAAAAATATAAATAATTATTTTTCAACAAAACAACAACAACTATCAATTACTATCAATTAATTATTCTATCAAAACCTGAATCTGTGGAGAGGAAGGAAGTTCAGTTTGAGTGGTTTATATCAGAAAGCAATGTGCTTCCCGTATTACACACGGTAGGTTTTTGTACGGTATTATATCACTGTGCCTATTACTCCAGCTACTCCAGCTATATCACAGTGATACACTCCTAACAAAAAGCCCTTACCCGCACTATTACACTGGCAGCACCGATTACATTAAACTCATACCCTTGTTTCTTCTATCTATTAATGGTTTAAAAAGTTCAACATTGCTTTTTGTGCCACAACATTAATTGTCAGGTTAACATAATTGCTATATGTTAATACACAATTGTATCAGAAAAGTGTTAGGGTTATATCATGTAAACATATATACACATTAAGTGCATTGTAACTACGCATAATAGCATTGTAATTATGGATAAGTACACATGTATTTACCAACTATTATGTTAGAAACACTTAGGTGCTTCAAAATAAAACAAACAGTTGAATGAATGTTTCGAACTGGGGATGATAAAATAAATCTTTAGGTTTCTTACCAGATGTCACTGTGACCATGGTTCCTTTCCCCAGTAATCGAACCCATAGCTATAGCTATCACAGTGATGTGGTTACTATACACAAGTGGACAAAAACTCAAACGGCATTGTACTGCATAATGGTCTTTCCAAAACAATGTGGCAGATAGTTTCATACTAAAGAAAGATTTGTCTTTGCTATTCTATGTTTTATAAATATACTATTTTAACCTGTTTATGATGTAGATGGTTTTATACATATTTAGGTTTTATGTTAGTGCTGGCATGGGACTTATTTATTAGTAAAATCAAGCATTTATACATCAAAGTGCAAACAATTTTTTGTGAAAGGAACTTTTTTTTTACTAAAGCTTGGAACAAACTATTTAGGTACCCTAATATTGAGTTGATTTTTTATTTTGTATCAGTTTTTCATTTCACACAAATGACACAAATGTAAGTGTGGCATAAAGACCTTAATTAATAATAATAATAATAATAATAATAATAATAATAATAATATAATAATATAATAATAATATAATAATAATAATAATTTTAGGATGCACTTACCAGAATTGGTGTTGATGTGGCTACCTTTCCTCCAGTAATCAAAGTATCATTTATCACAGTCCTGAGCTCTATTGCTGACTGGCACATAATCTGAGACGAGCTGCATTCAGAAACATCACTTACTATCAATGCTGACTTGTGCTTTCTCAGTGTGAAACATAAAAATAAACTTGGCACACTTCAGTGAGCACTAAAGTATGGTGCTAAGAGAGCCTTCGGAAAAATAATATCCTAATAGATAAATGTACTGATAACACTTTAGATTAAAAAGCTCTTATAAATACTTTCAATAATTAGTAACAGAATACGCTTCTTTTCAATGGGCTAATAATCTACATTAAGTGTCTCTAATGACTGTGTATTTACATAGTAGTAAATTAGTAAACACATGTGCACTTACATATAATTACAATGTTATTATGCATAGTTACAATGAACTTAATGTGCTAATCATTTTGCACAATACATGTAAGTACACATTTGTATCAGAAAAGGGTTAGTGTTAGGGTTAGGGGTTAGGGGTATATCGTGCAAAAGATTTACACATGAAGTACATTGATTGTTGGGTATCTATACGTTTATTATTCTGTCCACATAAAGTGATCAAACTCAAATAAATATTAGTTTTCTTACCTGCAGTTTCTTCTCTTTCCAAGGCCAGCAATAATAAATATTCTTTCTCACAGTCTTCCGATGTAATGGCTGGCGCTTGCAAATTGGACCCATTTGTGTTTAGAAGCAGAATCCCAGTTTCGGATTTTAATGAGAATATCCAAGTGTTCTATTCTTTGCATAGATTCATGTCAAAAACCTGGGCAAAAGTGCAAAAATATAAATAATTATTTTTTCAACAAAACAACAACAACTATCAATTACTATCAATTAATTATTCTATCAAAACCTGAATCTGTGGAGAGGAAGGGAAGTTCAGTTTGAGCGGTTTATATCAGAAAGCAATGTGCTTCCCGTATTACACACGGTAGGTTTTTGTACGGTTTTATATCACTGTGCCTACACTCCAGCTACTCCAGCTATATCACAGTGATACACTCCCTAACAAAAAGCCCTTACCCGCACTATTACACTGGCAGCACCGATTACATTAAACTCATACCCTTGTTTCTTCTATCTATTAATGGTTTAAAAAGTTCAACATTGCTTTTTTGTGCCATAACATTAATTGTCAGGTTAACATAATTGCTATATGTTATTACACAATTGTATCAGAAAAGTGTTAGGGTTATATCATGTAAACATATATACGCATTAAGTGCATTGTAACTAAGCATTATAGCATTGTAATTATGGATAAGTACACATGTATTTACCAACTATTATGTTAGAAAATCTTAGGTGCTTCAAAATAAAACAAACAGTTGAAAAATGTTTCAGAACTGGGGATGATAAAATAAATCTTTAGGTTTCTTACCAGATGTCACTGTGACCATGGTTCCTTTCCCCAGTAATCGAACCCATAGCTATAGCTATCACAGTGATGTGGTTACTATACACAAGTGGACAAAAACTCAAACGGCATTGTACTGCATAATGGTCTTTCCAAAACAATGTGGCAGATAGTTTCATACTAAAGAAAGATTTGTCTTTGCTATTCTATGTTTTATAAATATACTATTTTAACCTGTTTATGATGTAGATGGTTTTATACATATTTAGGTTTTATGTTAGTTCTGGCATGGGACTTATTTATTAGTAAAATCAAGCATTTATACATCAAAGTGCTAACACTTTTTTGTGAAAGGAACTTTTTTTTACTAAAGCTTGGAACAAACTATTTAGGTACCCTTAATATTGAGTTGATTTTTATTTTTGTATCAGTTTTTCATTTCACACAAATGACACAAATGTAAGTGTGGCATAAAGACCTTAAATTAATAATAATAATAATAATAATAATAATAATAATAATAATAATAATAATAATAATAATAATAATTTAGGATGCACTTACCAGAATTGGCGTTGATGTGGCTACCTTTCCTCCAGTAATCAAAGTACCAGTTATCACAGTCCTGAGCTCTATTGCTGACTGGCACATAAACTGAGACGAGCTGCATTCAGAAACATCACTTACTATCAATGCTGACTTGTGCTTTCTCAGTGTGAAACATAAAAATAAACTTGGCACACTTCAGTGAGCACTAAAGTATGGTGCAAAGAGAGCCTTCGGAAAAATAATATCCTAATAGATAAATGTACTGATAACACTTTAGATTAAAAAGCTCTTATAAATACTTTCAATAATTAGTAACAGAATACGCTTCTTTTCAATGGGCTAATAATCTACATTAAGTGTCTCTAATGACTGTGTATTTACATAGTAGTAAATTAGTAAACACATGTGCACTTACATATAATTACAATGTTATTATGCATAGTTACAATGAACTTAATGTGCTAATCATTTTGCACAATACATGTAAGTACACATTTGTATCAGAAAAGGGTTAGTGTTAGGGTTAGGGGTTAGGGGTATATCGTGCAAAAGATTTACACATGAAGTACATTGATTGTTGGGTATCTATACGTTTATTATTCTGTCCACATACAGTGATCATACTCAAATAAATATTAGTTTTCTTACCTGCAGTTTCTTCTCTTTACAAGGCCAGCAATAATAAATATTCTTTCTCACAGTCTTCAGATGCAATGGCTGGCGCTTGCAAATTGGACCCATTTTTGTTTAGAAGCAGAATCCCAGTTTCAGGATTTTAATGAGAATATCCAAGTGTTCTATTCTTTGCATAGATTCATGTCAAAAACCTGGGCAAAAGTGCAAAAATATAAATAATTATTTTTCAACAAAACAACAACAACTATCAATTACTATCAATTAATTATTCTATCAAAACCTGAATCTGTGGAGAGGAAGGAAGTTCAGTTTGAGTGGTTTATATCAGAAAGCAATGTGCTTCCCGTATTACACACGGTAGGTTTTTGTATGGTATTATATCACTGTGCCTATTACACCCCAGCTACTTGTGTAATATCACAGTGATACACTCCTAACAAAAGCCCTTACCCGCACTATTACACTGGCAGCACCGATTACGTTAAACTCATACCCTTCTTTCTTCTATCTATTAATGGTTTAAAAGTTCAACATTGCTTTTTGTGCCACAACATTAATTGTCAGGTTAACATAATTGCTATATGTTAATACACAATTGTATCAGAAAGGTGTTAGGGTTATGTCATGTAAAAATATATACACATTCGGTGCATTGTAACTATGCACAATAGCATTGTAATTATGCATAAGTACACATGTATTTACCAACTACTATGTTAGAAATCCTTAGGCCCTTTAAAATAAAACAAACAGTTGAATGAATGTTTCGAAATGGGGATGATAAAATAAATCTTTAGGTTTCTTACCAGATGTCACTGTGACCATGGTTCCTTTCCCCAGTAATCGAACACATAGCCATAGTTATCACAGTGATGTGGTTGCTATACACAAGTGGACAAAAACTCAAATGGCATTGTACTGCATAATGGTCTTTCCAAATGTGGCATATACTTTCTTACTAAAGAAAGATTTGTTTTTGCCATTCTATGTTTTCAAGTAGAATTGTAGAATTATTTTAACCTGTTATGATAGAGATGGCTTTATACATATTGTTGATTTTATGTTAGTGATTACATATGACTTATCTATTTGCAAATTCAGGTATTTTTGCATCAAAGTGCAAACATTGTTTTTGCAAACTGAACTTTTTTTTTTTTACTAAAGCTCGGAATAAACTAGTTAGGTAATTACAATGTATTTAATGTGTAAATCTTTTTGCACAATATATGTAAGTACACAATTGTATCAGAAAAGGGTTAGGGTTAGGGGTTAGGGGTATATCGTGCAAAAAGATGTACACATGAGGTACATTTTAACTGTCCATAAAACATTGTGTTTATGTGTAAGTGCACATGTATTTAACTAGTATGTAAACACATAGTAATTAGAGACACTTCACACAGTGTTACCCAATATTGTTCAGATTTCTTGAGATATTAAATGAATACCAATTCATATAACCCTTTTTGAAACAAGAGCTCACTTTTCTCAATTCACATGCATTGACCTGTCCAGCATTCTTAGCACTGCTGGCTTCCAGTATGAGCTATTAAAGAAAAAAATAAAAAATGAAACACAAATCAAAATGTAAGATTGATGATCCAAGTCTAAATTAAAAATATTTTTTTTCCTCAGAGCTGTGTTTGCTGTTTTGAAACAATGATATCACAAAGGCTGTTTGCAGGAAGGACAGAGAAGTCGTATTCAATAGAAAGCAGCATAGTTCTACTGAGCCACATGGCACGCAGTAGGTTTTTGTACGGTTTTGCATCACTGTGCCACCCACTGTACTGTACTGTACTGGCACAGTGATATAGTGCATGACAAAAACCCCACATGTGTACCATTGAGCTGCAGGTACCACTGCCATGAAACTGAGGCCACCATGTCTGTCTATCTATCTACTGAAGCTACCACTCTTGTGAAAGCATTGCACTTCTGTATGTGGATTTAGCATAACATTCTGTAATTGTGAGGATGGAAGTGCATTCGTTAACAATCACATTTATTTAACAGTAATTTCCCTGATCATACAGATCTGGGCAACACTTCACATCCAGTGTTTCCAGTTACTGTGTATTTGATTTCTAGTTACTTAGAAAATACATGTGTACTTCCACATAATCACAATGTTATTATGCACATCTACCCTGTACTTAATGTGTAAATCATTTCACACAATATATGTAAGTACAGATTTGTATCAGAAAAGGGTTAGGGTTATATGGTGCAAAAAGATTATTGGGTATCTATACATTCATTCATCTATCCACATAGACAGTACTCATAATCAAATAAATAGTATTTTTCTTACCTGCAGTTTCTTCTCTTTACAAGGCCAGCAATAATGAATATTCTTTCTCACAGTCTTCAGATGCAATGGCTTGCACTTGCAAATTTGACCCATTTTTGTTTAGAAGCAGAATCCCAGGTTCCGGATTTTAATGAGAATATCCAAGTGTTCTATTCTTTGCATAGATTCATGTCAAAAACCTGGGCAAAAGTGCAAAAAATATAAATATTTATTTTTTCAACAAAACAACAACAACTATCAATTACTATCAATTAATTATTCTATCAAAACCTGAATCTGTGGAGAGGAAGGGAAGTTCAGTTTGAGTGGTTTATATCAGAAAGCAATGTGCTTCCCGTATTACACACGCTAGGTTTTTGTACGGTATTATATCACTGTGCCTATTACACCCAAGCTATCCCAGCTATATCACAGTGATACACTCCCTAACAAAAAGCCCTTACCCGCACTATTACACTGGCAGCACCGATTACATTAAACTCATACCCTTCTTTCTTCTATCGATTAATGGTTTAAAAAGCTCAACATTGCTTTTTTGTGCCACCACATTAATTGTCAGGTTAACATAATTATCAGGTTAACATAATTATCAGAAAAGTGTTATTGTTATATCATGTAAATATATATACACATTAAGTGCACTGTTACTATGCATAATACCATTGTAATTATGTGTAAGTACACATGTATTTACTAAGTAACTACTATGTAAATACACAGTAATTAGAGACACTCATACATCTTAAGTGCTTTAAAATAAAATAAACATTTAAATTAATCTTACGAAACTGGGCATGATACAATAATTCTTACCAGATGTCACTGTGACCATGGCTGGGACCAAATCAAAACTTTGACCCACCCGCTAATCGCAAATTACAAACCTGGTACCGATGGCAGCTTTTTTTGTTTTTCTGAAGGTTATTCCTTCTACCTCAGTGAACCCGCCATTGATACTGGGTTTGTAATTTCCGATTAGCGGTGGGTCGAATTTTGATTTGGTCCAGGACCATGGCTCCTTTCCCCCAGTAATCGAATGCATAGCCATATCTATCACAGTGTTGGCATTAATCACAATGACATTCTGTAATTGTGAGCATCATACAATACTGGGTATCACTTAGCATTCAGTGTTTCTAATTACCATGCCTTTACACTGTAGTTACTGAGTAAATACATGTGCACTTACACCTAATCAAAATGTTATTATGCATACCTACACTGTACTTAATGTGCAAATCGTTTTGTGCAATATAAACCTTTTCTGATACAATTGTGTTCTTGCATATATCGTGCAAAAAATAAAAAGCATGTTAAGTAGATTGTAACTCTGCATAATAACATTGTAACTGCACATGTATTTACTAAGTAACTACTATGTGCATACACAGTAATTGGAGACACTTGATGTAAAGTGTTACCAAATATCATGGGTTAGGGTTTTGTGGTCTCACCATGATGCAGATTATACCTCTGTTGTGTTATCTCAGCACACCACATCACTGTGTCATAATATAATGACAAATTATATAGTCTGTTGTATGTGTCATGGCTCTATGGACTGTATCCAGTTACCTCCAGCATGCTTATCAACTGCAGTCCCTTCATTCTTCTGGCTGTTTGACAATCTCTTCCAGTCTCTGCAGGATCTGAAGCAACAGCGAAAGGAAACATCTGTACCCACTTCTCTAATTCATCACTGCGCAGTTTCCTTTCTTTATGTAATGTTCGTGTTTGGAGGAGTTTGGTACACAAAGTGTTGGGGACCCAAGAATATCAGAATACGAATGAGAATAAACAAGGAGAAAATAAAACACACAATCATATTTAATTGGAGTAGTTTTATCATACTTCAAGGCAACTGACATTGGCCCATATGCACACAAAACTTGTGTCTCCTGTATCATGGCAGTAATATTGTTTAACATGACAGGATTTCAAAGGGTGATTCATAAAAGCTCTTTACCATCAAAAAAAACATTGTTAGGTTAGAATAACGAGCCCTTGGAGATCAATTCTGTTTAATTATCCAGTAATTAGACCATTTAAGTAATTTATTATTTGTGTTGCATGCACTGTTAACTCATCTGAACAGGATATGCTACTTATCAGTTGGAAAACATCAGGTTTATAGCCTATTCATTGCTCTAAGTGGAGAAAATGCCAGGCTTCGGGGTGCTTGTGTGGGCTGTACATCAGGAGGAGGGAGATATCTTAGAAGATGATCTTCCCAGAAGAGCGACATGACCCTGCAGATTTGACCCGCAGGATTGCTGTGATGATGTGATTCGTAGCAGGTATCCACTTAACAGGAGCACAATTATTGAAGCTGACATCCTGGGATCCTTCAAGAAGCTGCTTGATGAGATTATGGGATCAATAAGCTACTAACAACCAAACGAGCAAGATGGGCTGAATGGCCTCCTCTCGTTTGTAAACTTTCTTATGTTCTTATGTTCTTATATTCACTCCGGGTACTCACCCGGCTGTCGGTGGTTTCGACTTGCTTGCTCACTCTTCTGTACCCAACCATGGTTTTCACACACACACACACACACACACACACACACACACACACACACACACACACACACACACACACACATTGGCAAATTTCAGCTTATTTAGCCGAGAGATGCTTTGATTTTGCAGCAGCTGCTGAGGTAAAAAAAATAATAAAAAATCAACCCTTTTTATACCTACCTGCTGATTCGATTCCACACCTGCTAATCACACACAGCAGGCAGGCTCTCTCAGGAGCGTCAGGTACTTCATTGACTAATTACAATAAATACACACTATTTACAATATACATTTACACAACAAAAACCTCCATGCATAGGGATCCTGCCCTTCCACAGTGCTGTACAAACCACAAATGTAATAACTACCCACAAATGTAATAATCTCTCCCAAAAAGGTTATACCCATCTACCAACTTCCAGTTATTATTTATTACAATAATAATAATAATAATAATTGTCATAATTAACTACAAGAGTATATACTTTTCTCATTGGGCAGTCATTATTTGGGGTATACGAATGGCTTTAAAAAAAAAATCTTTATATCTAGAACTTGCACTAACAAATATTATTAATAATAAGTTATTTAAATAATACTGTTATTTAAATACATAAATAGATATGTACTAAGTAATTCACGGGCATTATCATGGATGCAGCATTTGTGGGAGACATTATATATGTGAACAGGTGGTTATTACATTTGTGGGTGAGTTATTACATTTGGGCAGTTATTACATTTGTGGTTTGTACAGGGCTGTATACAGTGTCTGGTAATTTACACAGGAGCAAAATGCATACGTTTAGGTGAGAAAAAAACTTACAATTGTAAGCACAACTCGCTTTTTCTTTCCTGTAGCCATTGTGCACTGTGGCAGAGGTTGACAGAAACGTTAGGCAACTGAATTAAAACAAATTGGTGTGATCTTAAGTATTGTATCGCAGATATAAGGCAGCATTATGCTACTGTGCTACAATCATTGTGAAGATAATTAACTCTGAGGGATTTTAATGATACTGTTAGAGCCTAGTTTATTTTAGCAATATTATTTTGTGCACTGAACCGCACTCCCTCAGTAAAGGGCACTGGACCACAGCTCCCCAGATGCAGTCGTCTTGTACTTCTTTGGAAGGAAGAAATAAATCATAAAAACGTTAGCTTCCCAATTGTGTTCCTTTATTCTATTTTCAGTAGGAGAATACACCAACTCATTAAACAGTGAAATCCAGCATACCACTTTCTCAAAATGCACAGTGCTGTCCTAATGTTGCATAAAATATCAACACTAAAAACTATCCCAATATCAGGAGAAACTCAACTTAATAATTCAGGGTCATTTCCATTTACAAGCCACTGCATTAATATACAGTACATGCAAAAGTTCAAATGAATTAATTTGCCAACCTGTGTTAATAACATATACATTATGGACCACTTGATTAAAATGTATGCTATTTGAAAGGCAGCTTAGTATTATTACCTAAGACTGATATTTATTATTATTATTTGTTTATTTAGCAGACGCCTTTATCCAAGGCGACTTACAGAGACTAGGGTGTGTGAACTATGCATCAGCTGCAGAGTCACTTACAATTACGTCTTACCCGAAAGACGGAGCACAAGGAGGTTAAGTGACTTGCTCAGGGTCACACAATGAGTCAGTGGCTGAGCCGGTAAAAGTCAGTGAAATAGTGCATTAAAAAACATTGAAAAAAATACTACAGAAATAAATCATAAAAAGGTATAGTTTATAGTTTAAAAGAAGCTTTTTGCATGGTAAACTATGCTGTATGAGAAACATATTTTAGATGTATTATTATTGTATGCATTGTATTTGAATGAATGTGTTGAGGTATTTGCAAACTGCAAAATACATTTTTTTAAAAGTTTTTTTCCCCCATTTTTAACAATGAATTGCAACTGTGCGGTTCTGTCTTTCTGTGCCATTTGTCATTCAAACGGCAGTCTAAAACATATGAGTAAAAATAACCGGAGTGACGTTCCAGTGCCTTCCATACGTTCTTGTGCGCTGGAAAGGAAACGTGTGCTAACATTGGTTACCGTTCTTTTTAACACTGCTTATCAAACACTAATGTTGTATCACACATAAAGCAAGACTTCCATTACTTACCCGCTGTAATTATAGTCTACAGTATCTGGTCACATCCAGCATGCTTATCAACTGCAGCCCCTTCATCCTTCTGGCTGTTTGACTAAGGTAAAATGTGTGCTAATTAGGTTACCCCGAATTGTGTCTGAAGTCATTCACGGTGCATCTATAGACGTTTCAGTTCAATGGTAAAGTGTACCAAGCGACTCCCTGCACAGGTTTTTGTATTGCTGTATATCACAGTGCCGCTGCTATAGTATACTAGTCACAGTGATAACAACCCGTACAAAAACCTCAGCACTCAACAGTGTATGAAACGGCATTTGTGTACTCCCAAAATGTAGCTAATTATTAAACAGTTACAACCAAATTAAGAGATACCAGACTCTAAATTAATTCACCATATTGTAACTTGCTAACTTGGAAGATAACACGTCCAAATATCTCAAAATAGAAAGGGGTTGCTAAGCATATTAGTTTGAAACATGTAAAATATACAACAGCGGTCTCAATCTACAGATATGTCTATGTTAAATATTGCTTTTGAATGTATTTTTTGAGTAAGTTGTATTTAGATATATAATTACGTCTGATAGCCTACCTTTTTTTCCTTGCAGAACGGACATGTTGTAAATTAAGCAATCAATTGTCAATAATAACTCAATACATCAGACACATATAGTTTCTTTCTGTGGTGAATAAGCAGCATATTGTTCATCTATAGAGGCTGTTGAAAAGCGCATGCTGTTTGACAACACTACGTTAAAGGAAGATATGCATTGTGTATATATATATATATATATATATATATATATATATATATATATATATATATATATATATATATATATATATATATATATATATATTAGTTAAAAATAGGAAAATTAAATAAGAAGCGGAGGTTGGCTGGTTTTGCATCGAGGCAGGCAGAGCGAGCAACGGACAATACTTAGAAGTAAATCATTTGCAAATTAATTTAAAAAAAACCCTGCTCGACTCCAGACCGTAGTGAGGCCACTGCTGACAAACAGCCTCGTTCACAAGCTATTTGAGACGCTTCCCACAAACAACTTGCGCTGCAGAATTCATACAGCAGGTGGGAACGGAACGGAACTTCAAATCTATGATCGCTTTAATAATTTCTAATTCATTTTTTAAAATGTATTTATATGCATTAAAACAAACTCGTTATTGTACCTGGGAATATATATAACATCTCGTAGTTTGATCTATACGAGTTGTGACACAGCATTTGCAAACACTGAAAAAGTTACTATATATATATTTTTTTACTTCCCAAAATACAATAAATAAATTCAAGAAAAGGAAAAGTAATTTCCAGTAAATACTGCCCATGCAATCTGTAGTAACGATTAGTCTCCAGGCTTGTAATGGGTTACTTAGTCATGTTGCTGAGGCTGAATCACTGGGATCCTTGAAGAACCAACCTCACAAAAGTTTTCAGATCAACGAGCATTGATGAGGCTAATGACCTTCTCTCATTCTTTATTTTTTGAATGTTCTTTTTTTTATGTCAAATAAATTATTTTATTTAGTAGAATTAAACAATTGGTAACACTTTCCATTAAGTATCACTAATTACTATGTATTTACATAGTACTTACATAGTAAACTTGTACTTACACATCATTACACTGTTATTATGCATAGTTACAATGTACTTAACCACCTTTTTGGACAATATAACCCTTTTCTCATATAATTGTGTACTTATGTATATTGTGCAAAATATGTACACATTAACTACATTGTAACTATGCATATCTAACTACAATGTAAATGCACAGTAATTCGAGACACTTAATGGAAAGTGTTCTCCCAATACTTTAAGAGCAGTACATAAACCAGGACCAGAGGACTCAGTTGGAAATGAAGTGGAGATAGACTCAGGACAGGGGAATGAAATGCTACCACACAGAGTAGTGAGGGGATGGAATGGGTTAACTAGATATGTTGCTGAGGGAGAATTACTTGGATGCTTTAATGGCAGCAGTGTGGAGTAGTGGTTAGGGCTCTGGACTCTTGACCGAAGGGATATGGGTTCAATCCCAGGTGGGGGACACTGTTGCTGTGCCCTTGAGCAAGGTACTTTACCTAGATTGCTCCAGTAAAAACCCAACTGTATAAATGGGGACTTGTATGTAAAAATAATGTGATATCTTGTAACAATTGTAAGTCGCCCTGGATAAGGGCGTCTGCCAAGAAATTATTATTAATAATAATAATAATAATAATAATAATAATAATAATAATAATAATAATAATAATAATAATAATAATAGGAGCCAGACAAGCTTAGGTTTCTATCATTCATAAATGTTCTTGCGGTTCTTATGTTTCTTATAAATAAAAGTCTCAGGAATACGAATGAACTTATCTTTGTATCAGATGCATTGGAAGTAAACATCAGCACACGCTGTTCTCATTTCTTCCTGATGAATTCATGTTGGATAAATGAATGATTATGAGAGGATTTGACATGCAGTACATCGGAGTTCCCGTGTTCGCTAAATCAGAATTGTGCTTGATTTACTGACACTAAGTAAAACACAAAGCAGTATAGAGATCCCTCTATTTAATAAACCGTGCAGTGAGTTACACCG
>CM060295.1:6623798-6665624 GCA_030684275.1 Acipenser oxyrinchus oxyrinchus
TTTAGTTTTGTTGTTGTGGGTCTCGTGTGTGTGTGTGTGTTTGTGTGGGGAATCGGAAAGACAGCAGCAGATGCCGTTTGGAAACAAGGAGACAAACGTGAGACATTAATGATATTTGTATGGACTGTTTTAGGCTCAGTGCGAGTGCAGCGCTGAGTGCTTCAGATATTATTAAACAGGCCTCCAGCAGAGGGAGACAAAACCTGGGAATTTACCTGTTACTCACAAAAACGTGGAATACAATTGTTACAAGAACTGTTCACAGATACTTACCTGGAGAAGAATCAAAAGGGGAAATCGCATGGAGATTTCCCGAACGGACTTTTATGTTTCCAGTCCTTGTTATATTGTTTTGATTTTTATTAGTGAACAGAATACGAAGGGCTCAAGAAGTGAGTTTAGCTGTGTTTGTTTATGTCTGTTTGGGATGCAGCAGAGTGATGTTGTGATTTGTCTTTGTTGTCACGTGTAAGTTTTCAGGACAGACATGAAGGCATTAAAGTGGGTATCTGAAATTATGTTTATATATCGTCCCACTGGGAGAATTTAAAAAAAAACGTTTCATGCCAGCTCGCAAGCTTGTGTAGCTGCTAACGGAATACTGTGTTCCAGCTGATGTTCTCACTTCAGCTAAGATACTTCTTAAAACTGTGTTTTTCAGTCTTAGATGCAGTTTTCCAGTCCATATAATTTGTTTGTGCTGACCAATCATTAAAAACCGACACAGCCCAAGCGGTTACTTTTTCAGCAGTACTGAGAGAGAGAGAGAGAGAGAGAGAGAGAGAGAGAGAGAGAGAGAGAGAGAGAGAGAGAGAGAGAGAGAGAGAGAGAGAGAGAGAGAGAGAGAGAGGCGTCTTGTACTCACGGTTTTATTTTTTTTCTGACCTTGCTTTGTTTTAATTATTACTGTTGGTTCCGTTACCGAACTGTTAGTCTAAATTCTCCAGGAATGTGTGGGCATTGGAGTCACCAAACAAGTTCAAATTTACATGGAGGAAGTTTGACATTTGTCAAACGACGGCCAATTCAAAAAATTTTTTTTAAACGCTCTGTGCAATAATATCTGTTTGTAAAGTCTTAGTTGCTGGAACTTGTTTTTACCCATTGGTTGTACTGTAATTAATAATTCAATGGCTTGGAATGCATATCAGCCAATCAGGACGCAGATATCTCCCAACCCATTTTATAATAATGTAACAATTTACTAATTTTTTCTGTCTACTCCTTCAGGCATCACGGCATTGAGTCTGCAGCTATTTATTTCCCTATATTCTTCTACATTGTACATTTTATCTAATTTTATTTCTTCTAAAACTACAAATTGTAGGTCATTCACGGTTATGTTAAGTGTTGAACTGTTGCTTCATTTACTTTTTTTATTTCTTATATTTGATAGGTGATTCTATATTTTATATAATGTTGTACAGTACCTGTCTCCTACATATTGTTACATTTTTGGCAAAATATACCATAAACAAGGATGCTAGTTTTGTATAGCAAAGGTATGTTAAACAAACGAAAACATTTGGAAGTTCACTCTTTTGAGCAACAACTTGTATATGGGGATCTGAATTCACTGTGATGTCAAAAGGTTTGATTTCAATAAAACATGCTTTTGGCTGCAAATATCTCATGTTACTGACAATCAGATGTCAGAAATTTGCGAAATAAGATGCCCTATTCAATCCAAGATACTAACCTTAACCTCAAACAGCATTGCCCATATACTCCAGAAACAATCCCACCTAAATCACAACTCTCGATCATACTGGACCATATGGCACCCAGTTGTTCCAGTACTTGCATCAGCTTGTATTGGCACTGATCTGCTCCACACTTCGCTGTATTCAACTACGGCTCGTAATTATATCTACCTCCTGTATCTTGTATTTGATTTTACTCTTACAGGTAACTGTATTCACGTTTTTTGTATTCGCTGTTATTTGAAATCATTCCCATCCATTTATCATACTCCCTACGTGTTCTTACTGGACTTTACTCATATAAGCAAATATTTACTATAAGTTTTAACTGCTCTTAGTCAAACTCCCTCTTACTTATAGTTTAATGTATTCTTTATTTTTCTCTTACTTGAATTTGATCTTATTGCATTTTCATAACTGCTCTTATCTATATTATGCTATTCTGTAATGTGATATTTTATAATGCAATACTTTGTAGTGTGATACATTGTACTGTGATACTTTGTAACAATTGTAAGTCACCCTGGATGATAATAATAATAATAATAATAATAATAATGATGGCACTGGAACAGCAGGCTCTCTCTCAATCAATGCATGACTGCTCCTTGAGAGGACTGTGAAGTTTGTGGGTTTTTCTACTGAGCTCAGGCTTCACCTCCCTCGCTGTGAGCCTTGACTAGAGCTGGTGTCTCTATCTTTCTTTTTTCAAAGTGGATGCTGGGTATAAGCTGATAATATGTTGATCTTATTGAAATTTGAATGATTAAATCAGTGCATCAATGCAACAATAACTCCTGAATGTAATTTCCCCACGGCCAGCTGTTGAAGTTGTTGTAGCCCTCTGTTCACACAGGAATCAAACACCATCTGGCTGGCTCCTGCTCTGCTGGTTTTTGTATAGGTACACAGTTACATCTGTCACTGTGAGTCTCGAGCACAGTAATACACAGCGGTGTCTTCAGTCTTCAGGCTGTTTGCTTGTAAATACACCATGCTGCTGGGAATGTCTTCAGAGATGGTAAACCGATCTTTAAATGAATCTGCATAGTTAGATACTGTGTTTCCAATCCATTCCAGTGCTTTCTCTGGATGCTGGCGAATCCAACTTACTGCATAGCTGTTCAGTGAGAATCCTGAAGCTTTACAGGACAGCTTCATGGATTCTCCAGGCTTCTTAATCTCTGATGCAGATGAGGTCAGTGTGATGTCAGAGTGAACATCTATAGTACACAAAGAAGAAGTAGTAATAATAATAATTAAATAGTTCATAAAATAAAGATATATTCTACAATACATTTAGTTTTATACTCCCATGATAGTGAAGCCAATAGAAGTATCAAGTTTAAAAAAATCCACATTTTTTACTTATTTATCTTGCGTTGAAGTATCACAGACAAAACGGCACAAGTGATTTCTCCCCAGTGTCTCTTTTTTAACTGCCAGACAACTGGCTGTGTTTAAATAGGATGCGAGCTGTACACAGTGGATTTGCATAGTGGGTTTGCATAGTAGGGGTCACAGCTGGATGGAAGCTTGATAATAAATAGTGTGCAAATGTATTCTAACGCCTCAAGATTTGTCAATTAAATCCTTTATATACCGACCTGCATGAAAACCTCTGGGTGTGAGAATTTCAATTTTCTGTCAGTAATCAGTGATATAGAAACAGTAGGCACTCATTCTAAAAAGTCTCATGCATTTACCATTTGTGGCTATGTGTTCCTTTTCTCTAAATCATTAATCTATCTTTTAGATTTTCAGTTGCAGTGGTTTGATTTCATATGAACAACAAATCAAAACTACAGAAGCAACGCAGGGTTGTAATAAATGTGCACACTATTTATTTCTTAGCAGACGCCCTTATCTAGAGAGACTTACAGTTGTTACAAGATATCACATTATTTTTACATACAATTACCCATTTGGGCTTTTACTGGAGCAGTCACGGTAAAGTACCTTGCTCAAGGGTACAGCAGCAGTGTCCCCCACCTGGGATTGAACCCACGACCCTCCGGTCAAGACTCCAGAGCCCAGAACCCTAACCACTACTCCACACTGCTGTATGTGTATACACCATGTGGAAATGGGAGAAACCAGTGAGCAGGACATTGAGTTTCAGAACAAGCCAGAGGCGCTGGGATTTCATGTATTGTATTAACTGGTTTGATACAAGTCTGCTATGACACAGCAGTGACCTCTAGTGGTCAGTTTAGGACTGAGCGACATCTTCAAAAAGTCAGTACAATCTCATATACAGCTGTGGCTTAGCGTTTTGCATCTCCCTGTAGAATTAACTAATTTTGCGTAATAAAGTCGAAAGAAACCTGCTGAATAATGTTACGTTACATATTGAATTACACACCGCTTTGATTGTTTTCTGTGTACTTAATGAAAAACTGACAAAACTTGAAAAATGTGAAATGAAATACTGTTAGATGTTTGCAATATAATTTTGTAGTTTTTTTTACATGATGTTAAACAAAAAAAAATATATATATACAGTATATATATATATATATATATATATATATATATATATACACACACATACACACGTCTTTTTTTTTGGTCTCAATGGTTAAAGAAAAGGGCTTGTAACCAGGAGGTCCCCGGTTCAAATCCCACCTCAGCCACTGACTCATTGTGTGACCCTGAGCAAGTCACTTCACCTCCTTGTGCTCCGTCTTTCGGGTGAGATGTAGTTGTAAGTGACTCTGCAGCTGATGCATAGTTCACACACCCTAGTCTCTGTAAGTTGCCTTGGATAAAGGCGTCTGCTAAATAAACGAATAATAATAATAAAATAGGGCCCATTAATACTGCAGGTCTAAGTAAAACACGCCAGATAGAAGAGATTGGAACACGTTGATTTTTGGGGTTTGTGTCTCTTTGTTTAGTGGGAAAGAGAGGAGAGGATTGTTATTCAGATGGAAGAAAATCCTTAAATGTAAAGAATAAGAGGACTGCCTGTATGTGTTTATTATAAAGGAGGGAATTGTCCATCAATGTAGTGCCAGTGCAGAAACCCATCATAGGATAATGTCCCTGGCCGAGTGTTTCCCAGTACTTACACGTGAAGGGGGCAGACCTGTCTGTGTGAATTTGCTGTTGGAGAACGTGGCTCTCTCAGTGAGGATATTCAGTGCTTGTGTTTCAGGAAAGGCTTGAGTCAAACCTAGGATATTCTAAACCACATTCTTATATTCTGTCTCTGAAACTTCAATGTTGTGTCTAAATCTCAGTGTTATGTTCACTCTCTGTAGATATAGTGACACTGCTGTGTGTTAACTGAAACAACAGATGCAGATGGGATGAATTCCCCATTGACATGAATGAGTGGATTCAGACTAGTGGGTTTTTGTAAGGGCTCAGGCTTCACTTCTCTCACTGTGAGTCTCGAGCACAGTAATACACGGCAGTGTCTTCAGTCTTCAGGCTGTTCATTTGTAAATACACCATGCTGTTGGAATCGTCTCTGGAGATGGTGAATCTTCCCTGGACAGACGAGGCATAGTATGTACTACCAGCACTGCTAATGTAACCCACCCATTCCAGACCCTTTCCAGGAGCTTGTCGAACCCAGCCCATATCATAGCTGCTGAATGTGAATCCAGAGGCTTTACAGGACAGTTTATGGGACTCTCCAGGCTTTTTAACTGCTGGTCCGGACTCAGTCAACACTACATCAGACCGGACACCTGAGGAAAAAAGCAAACAACGTACAGTAACTACTGCTAAAACATCAAGTAATATACAGAATCAATGCAGGCTAATTTCCACAAGTGTCAGATACTTACTTGATAGAGCTATCATTATTATACAGATAGCTGTTAAAATCCCCATTGTACTGCAGTATTGTGGTTATTGAAAGAAGAAAGTGTTGTAACCAGCAGACAGGCTACCTCTCCTCCTGCTCCTATCTGCACTGCAGCAGAGTTAAATAGGAAGTGAAGCCCTGGACATTTGCATACGTTTCTCTGCATTATTTAAAGCAGCTTGTTTATATTGCTGACTCCCAGAAACACTGCACACTGGAATCCCTCGACTATGATAGAGGGGCTGGGGAAATCCACAACCTTGGAACAGTGTTGATCAGGGCATTTTAAACACAAACATTATGTTCATATTTTGGAGAAAGAAAATAGAGTGAAAGAGAGGGGAAGATAGTTGGATTTTTTGTTTTCTGTATTTTTCGCAATATGCAACTGTAAACTGTTTCCAATAAACCCTAAATGCTTCTTGACTTCTCTGTGTCCAATGAAGCTGTTGAGGTGGTGAAGTGTGACTGTGTTTTGCAGGCAGAACAGCAGACTGATCTCACTGTTCCTGTGAAGCTCAGTAATGCACATGTGTCAGATCTTTATACTGTTACAGTGCTGCCATTCTGTAGGAGACACTGCCATCTACTGGCAGGAAATGAGAACTGCTGCATGGAAAACAATCGCACACAATGAGAAGGAAAGAGACAATGCACTGGTAAAGCAGTCTTCAGATTGCAGGCTGTTCATTTGCAGCTACTCTGCAGTTCTTGGCCCTGAATTGTTGTTTCCTTGTTTACTGGATGCTGGACTCTTGCTTTCCTCTTGTCAGGACCCTCTACACATTGTCTGTCTCACTGTGAGCAATAAAGACTTTGGATTGGATTGAATCATTGCAGTGCAGCTAACTGTGATTTACAGCACTGCCACACACTGCAGTTCTCATCTTCTGTATATTACGTGATGTTTTAGCAGTAGTTACTGTACGTTGTTTGCTTTTTTCCTCAAGGTGTCCGGTCTGATGTAGTGTTGACTGAGTCCGGACCAGCAGTTAAAAAGCCTGGAGAGTCCCATAAACTGTCCTGTAAAGCCTCTGGATTCACATTTGATGACTATGCTATGGGCTGGGTTTGACAAGCTCCTGGAAAGGGTCTGGAATGGGTGGCTTATATTAACTGGAATGGTGGTAGTACAAGCTATGCCCCGTCTGTCCAGGGAAGATTCACCATCTCCAGAGACAATTCAAACAGCATGCTGTATTTACAAATGAACAGCCTGAAGACTGAAGACACTGCCGTGTATTACTGTGCTAAAGACCCACAGTGATGCAATCAAACCAAGCAGCCGTACAAAATCCCCTCTCTTCAGGACTGCAGCACTGATCACTCACAGCTTCTGCTTTCTTTTTCATGGTTGAGTTGTGGTAGATCAACCATGAGACTGTCTGGCAGTTAGAACACCAGACCACACTTTCTACAGGAAAATACAAACTGTAAAAGCGTCCATGCTGAGATTGTTACACCTCCCCTCCCCCTCCCTCCACACCACCAGGTGTAATTTAGAACTTTATTCATTACACAAAACATCTCGGCTAAAAGCTCAAACACTTTTTCATGGTCCTCCCTATTGACAATCCCAGCTGCTGCTGGGGAGTAATCAGGTTTGGTTTATATGTCAATACTTGGTGGAGGGAAGTATTAAAATAGGTAGAGCCTCTAAGTTAGAAAATACCAGAACACATCATTGACATGTACAGTGGTTTCCTCCGATATTCCAGAGTGCAATCCATAATAAAAAGATACCATGTGAAAGGGATGCAGTTCCATTGTCTGCCAATAGATGGTGGTGTCCTCAAAGAAAAGGTTCAGATGTGTTTTAAAAGAATGATCTATAAAAAGGTTATTTTCTCATTACCAAGTCAAACTGCTTTTTCCAGTGGAGTATCTGAACAATAAGCAACCTCTCTCCTTTATAATCAACACGTCCAGACAGTCAGCTTATTCTTTTGTGTGAAGGATTTTATTCCATCTCAATAACATTCCTCACCTCTCTTTACCAGGAAAAAAGAGACACAAACCCCAGAAATCAATGTGTTCAAATCTCTTCCTATCTGTCTGTCTAATGAATAGATAAACCCTTATAAAACAGTCATATAAAATAGTATAGCCTACTAGTACTAATAGTATACTAAACCTATAATATTTTGACCCAGGTATACTTGCAGTACTTTTTTTATAAGGGACATGTCAGTCTAAACTGAAGCATCTAAATGGAAGCAGTCAGTTACAGAATTGGATTGTGTGTTTCTGTCTTATCAGTATTTATTAAATGAAAAAATGTTTATTCAGAGACTCTTCAATGCCCCTCCTCTACAAAATTGTTGCCAAATGATCCATCAAACTGTTTGCTGTTTTATATGAAAAAATCGCAGCTCCATTTGAATGCACTGCAAACAAAACCTCTATGCAAAGCAGGTGGCAGCTCCTCTCTACTTAAATACCTGAAGCAGCTCTCAGTGTTAGTCTGAGGAGAGACTGAAGCATCTGATACAGCAGAAGCCAAGCCTTCAAACAATGCGTTTCCTGAGAGATTTACTGCTGCTCTGTGCAGGTTTGCAATGTAAGGGCTCACAATCTAATATGAGAAACCAATTCTAATCAGATTTATTCATTATTATTATTATTATTATTATTATTATTATTATTATTATTATTATTATTATTATTATAATAATAAAACTTGTGTGTGTTTGTTATTTACAGATGCATACTGTGCTGATGTTATAACCCAGTCCAGTCCTGAAGTCAGAAAGCCAGGAGAATCTCTGAAGCTGTCTTGTAAAATCTCTGGACAGTCTTTGACTGATTGCAGTAGCTGGTTCGCAACAGCTTGGATTCGTCAGCCCCCCGGGAAAGCACTGGAATGGCTGAGTAGAATCGACTATGATGCAGATACATATTATGCACAGTCAATCCAGGGCCGGTTTACCATCAGCAAGTCTGATTCCAGCAGCACTGTGTTCTTACAAATGAACAGCCTGAAGACTGAAGACACTGCCGTGTATTACTGTGCTCGATACCCACAGTGAGAGAAGTGAAGCCTGAGCTCTTACAAAAACCCACTAGTCTGAATCCACTCATTCATGTCAATGGGGAATTCATCCCATCTGCATCTGTTGTTTCAGTTAACACACAACGGCATCATTACAGTTACAGAGACAGAATATAACAATGTGGTTTAGAATCTCCTATGTTTGGCTCAAGCCTTTACTCAAACACAAGCACTGAATATCCTCATCTGCTCTACAGCAAACAAGATAAGACACAGTTCAGAAAACCAAAAAACACACACTGTAAAGTAACAAATGCCTTAATGGGTCATTCAGTCAACCAATCCAATCAGTATGGGACTGCTGGTTCAGTGCCCTTCAAGGTATACACTGTGGAGAAACTACAGTCCAATATAGAACATGTTTCTGAGAAAAAAGACTTCTGAATTTACACCATGCAATTAAAACGCCCTTCCCTCTCTCTTCAAATAATATAGAGATGTCCGTCGTCCCCCTCCCCCTCCTAAGACAGACAGACAGACAGACAACCCCCAACAGTAAACTCACACAGGCCAGGCTCATCTTCCCTCCAGCAAGTACTGGGACAGACAAGTAAAGAGACAGCAATTGGGCTTGATCTTCATTTTAGCATAAAGATCGGTTTCTGCAATGGTGACTTCCAAGACTGGTAGCACATTGATGGGACGTGTCTGTCTTCAGGGATGGCGAGATGTTTATGTGACATTTATATGTATTTAAACTGGAAGAGCCACTAGAGGGCACTGCAACACCTTTCTTTGGCTTAAGCTGAAGGAACACGAAGACAGTATTTTCAGTGGCTTGAAATCTGGTTCCAGGAGACCTAGTTTGAGGCAACTTTACTGTATCAAACCCCAAGACTCCCCTGGTGTGCCGTGCAGTGGCCTGAAACCTAGTCTCCTGAAACCAAGTTCCAAACCACAAAGAGGCTTCGTGTTCCCTCAGCTTTAGATGGACACATTGCAAAAACAAAACACACTTTACTTAGAATAACTATCTTTGTATCTTTTTCAAATTCATAAAGAAAATCTGCCAGAGAAGTGCATCAAAATGAAAATAAATCAATACAAATGAAAGCACAGAAGCTCTTGCATTGTGTTCAATGCAATTGAGAATGTTTGGAGATGCATTTGACATCTGTTGTCTTGACCTCATTCAGAACTCACCACAGAATCATCCACAGTGAACCCACTGCTTTTCAATCACTGCATATGATCCTGGCAGTGTGAATAAACCAGGAGTGTGATGTATTATTAATATAATTTCAAAGAATATTCTCATAGCAGTTAACAGCAATACAATAACATAGAATAATAAATCCAGTCTATTGCATTGTAAGCAAACTGTTACATGGTTCCTGTGTTGTGTTCAGTGAACTCTGTATCCTGCTGAATTTATCCAGCTGTATGCAAACTCAGAGCCTCCACTTCCTATTTAATGCAGAGCAGAGGCACCTAGAAGGCAGATGCCAGGGACCCAGGCAACGGTATAGAATTGACACACAGTGTAGCGTCTCATTACTGAACAAGACATGGGAGGCATTGCACAGCTCTGCATCGTACTGTACTGCTTGGCAGGTAGGAGCCTGGACTGATTGAATTACAGTCATTCACACACACACACTGTAAACCCAAGTCATTGGCTTGTGAATAATATCTGGCTTTTTCAGCAGCCATTTAGAACAGCGTTGTGTGTTGCTTTAAGGTCAGTGAAGGGTTTTGATGTGCTTTTCTGCTTTCAGGTGTTTGGGCGGACATTGTGTTGAAGCAGTCTGATCCTGAGGTTAGAAAGCCAGGAGACTCTGTGAAACTGTCCTGTCAAGGCTCTGGGCAAGACAGTGATGGGGATACTATCACTGCTTATGGGATGAACTGGATTCGACAAGCTCCTGGGAAGGGGCTGGAATGGGTGGCTTGGATTAGCAGTGCTGGTAGTAGTACAAGCTATGCCCCGTCTGTCCAGGGAAGATTCACCATCTCCAGAGACAATTCCAACAGCATGCTGTATTTACAAATGAACAGCCTGAAGACTGAAGACTCTGCCGTGTATTACTGTGCTACTGCACAGTGAGTTAGCTCAATGCTCTGCTCGTACAAAACCCTACCCACAGTGGACTGCTCTACAGTACACTGCACTGAGTAGCAATATGGTTAGCTGAATCATTCTCTTGCTCATCATCAATGCCATTTAGATGCAATTCCATGTTATTTACTCTGGATCTAGAGAAAGATCTGACACTTGAATGCTCAGTTAAGATGAAAGGCATTTACTAGAGCAGACTGCATAGAAAATCTGCAATGATGTGTCTCTGCTTTGTTTGTTCACTGCAACTAAGTCTCATTTTGAAGAGCTCTGCTCACACTGCCAGTAGAGATAGGAACTATTTATCCATATCTTCCACACAAATTCAGAAAATCTGCAGCAATACTGAAACAAGCTGTTGGCATGCACAGTGGTGTCCTGCCATCTTGCAGAATGCAATCCATCCTAAATGGATCCAATGCAGCTATACTGGGGCTGTGTTTGACATGCTTTCAGTTTGTGTAGAGCCAGGATTGTTCAGGGACTCAACAGAAACACTCCGTCACAAATAGAAGGACTTGGGGGTTGATTTGATGGACTTGTAATCTGCTGGGATAAGACACAGCTGGATGTTTTACTGCAGTTTACAGCACTGAGGAATAACCCTGGATTGCATCAAGCACCTATCTGTAGTTCTCACTGCGTTCCCTCCATGCTGTACACAAGTGCTTGAACCAATCAAGGTGAATTCTCTGGTTCTGTTCAATTCTTTATTCAAACCCAGCTGTGGTTCTTCCTAGCAAATAAGCCCCTTGGTTTCTTCTAACTTTCCCATAGCAAATGCACAGCGATTCTCATTGTCATCAAGTCAATGGCAGTGTCTGTATTATAATGAGACAGAATGCCACGATCTTATAGGTACAATAAATAGGCTTTCACAAACTTAAATAATGATCTCACTCACCTATCATTCATGTTATTTAAATTCCAATGCTTTTTTTCATGGCATGCTTGAAACTTTTTATTTTAATTGAGCTAAGCTGTGAATTTACATTGTAGTTACTTAGTAAATACATGTCCACCTACATATAATTACAATGTTATTATGCTTAGTTACAATGTACTTAATGTGTAAATCTTAATGCAAAGTGTTACCCAGTACAGAAATACAGTAACATGCAGATATTACCATTGTCATTTACAAATGGTATGAGGCTTTTGAGAGTTTGCTAAGTGTGATTTACAGCACCTCCACACACTGCAGTTCTCATCTCGTGACAGTAGATGGCAGTGTCTCCATCAGAATGGCAGCACTGGAACAGAACAAAGTTCAATGTGAAAACACTGCAGGCTGTGTATTACTGAGCTCCTGAGTAACAGTGAGAGCAGCCTGCTGTGCTTCCCTGCAAAACAGATTCACACTCCCCCACCTAATCAGCTCACTGCAGCATGGATGTGTAGAAGACTGCATGTGTGCAGCATGGATTTATGCACAGAATATCTGCTTTGAACGCATTTCTCCAGATCTCTTTCATGCAGGATCAAGGAGATGGAATTAAAACAGTTTACTTGTGAATTCTCAAAAGAAATATTTAAACAAGCTTCTTTCCTAAATCAATAATGGGTGTATATTTAAAGCATGATGCCTTTGCCAGTTACCCTTTAAACAATGATCTGTGTGAATCAATCAGGGCCCAGTCGTTTGCTAATAATCTATAGTAATGAGCTGATTGTTCTATTAGTGCTCAATACACAGCCTAGGCTGAGTCTAAACTGACACATGGGAGTGAATTAAAGATGAGAAAATCCCTCCTTGAAATACTCAAGGTCCTGATTATAAATGACACATGATCAATGATAAGACAGATGACTTGAGTTGATGAGAATAATAAGATTTGTTTGACACATTTCTCCAGCCCCTCTATCATAGTCGAGGGATTCCAGTGTGCAGTGTTTCTGGGAGTCAGCAATATAAACAAGCTGCTTTAAATAATGCAGAGAAACGTATGCAAATGTCCAGGGCTTCACTTCCTATTTAACTCTGCTGCAGTGCAGATAGGAGCAGGAGGAGAGGTAGCCTGTCTGCTGGTTACTTTCTTCTTTCAAGAACCAAAATACTGCAGGACAATGGGGATTTTCATAGCTCTCTGTATAATAATGACAGCTCTATCAAGTAAGTATCTGACACTTGTGGAAATGAGCCTGCATTGATTCTGTATATTACTTGATGTTTTAGCAGTAGTTACTGTACGTTGTTTGCTTTTTTCCTCAAGGTGGATTCGAAAGAGGAACAATTTAATAAAATAAACACATTTATTATTTAAAAAAAGAAGGATTCGTCTCACTGTGATTTATTGAGTTTTAATGTTAGAATCGGTGCAATATTACTAAAGAACACGGTAAAACAAGCAAACAAACAAACACAGCAGTGGCTGTGCAATCCTAGTAATATTCGGAATCACATTGAGCTGCGGCTGGTCAGGGAGGCATTAATACCAACATACACATATAGCACTGTCCTGCAGTGGAAAGAAAACCGCGTCACAGTCAAAATAATGTAAAGGATTATGCAGTACATGAATATCTCTGCAAACCTATTCAGAATTTAGGAAATCTTCTTGTATGGAGTAAAGAAAGATCTGAGAATGTAGCCCTGCCTCTCCCCAGTGCATTTCAACAGGCAGGCAGCGGGCTGGGTTTAAATAGGAAGTTGCCGTGCTGAGATTTCCATAGACACTCTTCAGTGGGTTCAAATAGCTGGACGTTGAGCTTCACAACAAACAAGGGCTGTGGGTTTGAACTGAAAGAGACTGGAACACGTGAGGAGCTACCCATGAATCGTGAAGCTCTGGTTACCCCTAGTGGTGATGAATTGTAACTACAGTGCAGAAAGATTTTTCACGATAAATGAGGGACCAGAAAGCCACTTTTTCAGGAACAGCGGCTTGAAACCTGGTTCCAGACGAGAAGTACAGTGACAGCTGCTCTGTTCTAATCAGGATATGGTGAATACTACCAGCACAGTCAATGGAAACTGGATAATGCTGTCAACATAATGCTGTCAACAATAGAGGTTAAACATTTCAACATGATCAATGTTAAAGTTTAAACATTTAGGATATTAAACAGGATCTCAAACCTCCATTATTATTATTATTATTATTATTATTATTATTATTATTATTATTATTATTATTATTATTATTATTTATTTCTTAGCAGACACCCTTGAAGTAATGGGTGCTGCCAGTCAGCATTTTACAGCTTTTGTATTGCACATAATTACTATAAATCTTGCAATATCCCCATTAAAAACAGAATTTGAGAATGATTGTGCAGCTGAGTAAAGCAGTGAGCAGAGCACGCTGTTGCCCTGTCGATCTGTGCTGCAGAGCAGTGTGATAAAGAGGGAGCATAGCCCTGCCACATTGCATACACTTGTCATGAGACTGCAGCTCACCCTAGCGGACACTGTCCAAATACACAGTTGTACAATGTGATCTTTAAAAACACAAATGTAACCTTTCAAATCGTTTTCAGTGCACCTTTCTTTAAGTATAATTAATGTTTAGGTGTTTGAAGTAATGGGTGCTGCCAGTCAACGTTTTACAGCTTTTTGTATTGCACATAATTACTATAAATCACGTGTGTAATTAGAGTATACAGCTTGCTAGTGAACCTGAGGAGTTGCTAAATAATGTTTTTATTAATTAAATAGGCATGCTATTCATTAAACTGTCCTAGAAATCAAGGTCACTCTATCAGTCCCAGCACACACATTCTGTACAGGGAACCTACAGTGAAGGTTCACAGGAACCACCGGTATGGTTTAAAATGCAACACAACAGGATTCCTGAACACAGGCATCTTTAACAGCTCCTGAGTTAAAGCTGGGTTGATAGGGCCTCATAATTCTGTGTCTAGTAAAGCGCTGTGTTGTTTATAGTTGTTTACACACCTGTTGATTTGCGTTTGCTAGAGCAGGATAGCTGTTTGGAAATAAACACTAATGGAACATTTACATGTGATGGTGTAACTGTATAATTGACCCTCCATCAAAGGCTATGAACGATTCAGCCAGGGCCTTTGTCAGTGTAATTATCACATTACACTCTTGAGCTCTAAAACCGTCTCTGCTTGACATTGTATCTTTTACCTGGACCATATACAAGAAGTACAGCAGGTTTTTAAACTTGTATCAGCTGAACATGTATATCGAATACACTAGCTTTCAGAATCACGACATTCATTTCTCATCAAGCGAAAAGTGGAACCTGAGGTAAAGAGAGTTGTTCTTTTTTAATTTTCTGAACTCTCTTTTAGTTTCTGCACCTCACCCTTGTGGTCTTGAAAAGCTACTCTATTTATACACTCATTCAGCTGATGCTATTTAAAGGGATCCCCTCAAACCCTTTGCTGTATTTATATTCACTAGCAACAGTACATTCAGACAGCTTACTGATTCGGAGGTGCATCACATGGTGTCAGTGCTTGACAGCACTGTATATCTGGCATTGGTAAATAGCAAGAGGAAATCGAGAATGAATAAGTGAGAGAAACAGACTTTATTGGCATTAAAAAGAAATACATTCAAAAGATTCTGATTTGCAAAACACCAACAAAAAACTAGAGCGATGCATAAATGATTACCATAACGACTGCAAAAACTAAGCTTAAAAACTAAGGTTAAAATAAGATATTCAGCGCAGTATAAGATATAGTATTCCAGCACAAGCAGACAAGCCAGCACTGTGCAGGTCCACTATGTGGCATAAGCGGCACAAATAAGGTTCATCCGGAGTTGTTGTTAAAGTTACATTCATTTGAAGGGTATCAGCATTGTGTCTCTGATTCTACCAGTACCATAACATACAGTGTATGGACTGCAGATTATATACAAATCACATACACAAGACTGAACTCTGCTACAGATTAGTCAGCATTTCAGTGTACAGATGTGCTGAGACCACTGTAGACTAATACCAAAGTCAAACAGAACTCGCACTTACAAACTACTGCAGTGCCTTCAGTTCAATGAAGCCTAACTTCAATCTTGCTTTGATGACCACACTGGGTTCTGCATTTAAATCACAGGAATAATAAACTAAAACAAACTGGACCAGTGTTTCCAGCATCCACTCCCATTCACCAGACTGGAACCTTACACACCATAAAGGAGTGCAATACTTCAAATAAAGAAAAGGCTGTGTTCTGAGTATGATGCTCATCTGCATGCTTTGTAAGAAGAGAACACATTGTGTGCATCTCTTGTGTTTGCACCGTTTCTCTTGCAGTTGTCTTGTCCGAATGGCTTGTATAATAAGAGACCCCACACACACACACACCATGTCTTAATAGCGTCACTCCCTCTCTGTTTCCTCAAGGCTTGCAGACTCATTGTAGAGATCATCATAGACAGTATCTTCAGGGGAGGGGGGTTCTGCAGTGGGTAGAACAGCCAGGGCATTCTCCGAACCTGCCAGAGACAGTGTCATGGAATTATTTATGTACCTTTATTAATCAGGAGAGCCCAGTTGAGATGAAAAGCTCTTTCCCAATGCTTAGTGTAACGTGCGAACACCATCAGGATGCTCAGAAGCTGTAAACGCTGAGAGTCCAAAGAGTATGAAATCCTATTAGTAATTATACACTGAATAGGTGTCGGTACTTATTATCAATACTGGATTGTTAAGTGTTATTTTGGACTTGAGATACAGCAGTCTGAAAATGTATTAGAACACCCTAGTGCTTCTGTTGTTTTGATTTGTCGTGCATATGAAATGAAACCACTGGAAATGAAAATCTTGAAAATGGGCGAAATAGGCAAGTTAGTGATTGTTTAATTTAAATTGATGACTTTAAAAGGACACACCTGCAATTCATTTCAGATAGCAAGGGAAAAGGAACACACAGATGCAGATGATAAAATGGATGAGACTTTTTAGAAGTTGTTTAAGATGCCTAATTAATCACAAAGCAGTCTAACATTTTCACACGAGTGCCTATTGTTTCTATATTCTCATCCCCAGAGGTTTCCATGCAGGTTGGTATATAAAGGATATACATGACAGATCTGGAGGTGTTCTAGTAAAGCTGCACACTGCTGTATATTGCCATTGTTAAAAATAAAGGATATAGGAGTGAGAAACATATGGAAAAGTTGTGTGGTTATGTTTGTTTATAAGTGGATATTGGTGGAGGTAGGGAAGTTTGATAGTGAAGTATGTGTTAACTTGGTGCATTACTGGCAACAGTTAAATGTGTAGATTTCATATTGACAATAGCTGTCTAATCAGATTGTAATGAAGTCTATGCTGCATGTCTGTGGGTCGGATTAACTCAGTGTGTCTCTCACCTGCCATTGAGTTCCTGTCACTGTACCCTACATCATCATACGGCAGGTTACCAGAAGGCAGGCTGCCTGCAAAGAGACATCAATGATACTTGGATTAGCAGAATGTCTGGACAGAAGTGGTGTGCAGGATTGAGATACACAAACACACAGGGAGGCTCAAATGGAATTTAGAAAATGCACCAGAGATTTCCTTTAACCTGATTGGTCAATATGAGGTCCCTAATCTCTGGTAAATGACTTTGAATGTCATCATTCAAAGAATGTTTCATCTCTGTTCCAATTCAATCCACTGGGAAATATGTTTCTGGATTGAATGATAAATTGTAGAAATCAAACAACTGGATGCAGACTGATTACTTTCAGCATAACATAATAATAACACAGGCACTGTGCTCTCTTCTCTAACAAAGCCAGGAGGATTTGAATACACTTTATGAAGACACACTGTGAACAAGTTACTGAACAAACAGCACCATCAGCATTAACACGCACAGAAGTCAATGTACCACAAGATTGTTTGATTCTGTCTTTTTCATTTTTACAAAATGAAGGTGGAGTTTTCAAACATCGCCTGCTTGAATTGTATATATATTCCTCCTGACTTACCTGCAGCGAGGCTTCCTGCAGTATCGTCCACATCATCATAGGGCAGATCATCATCCGCAAGGAAACTCCCTGGAAAGAAGAGGGATTGGTTCAGCCGCATCCACAACAGCAAATCAGAACAAGAAAAGACTGGGAACTAGAAAAGGCCATTCAGCCCATCAAGGCTCGTCCCATGTTAGCACACCATTCGCCCCTACTGGGGAGGGGGGGCAGACTCATTTAAAAGCACAAAATCTAGTCTTTAAGTGTTTTAGATCATACTAAATAAACATCCATGATGAAATCCCTTAACATTTCTCACTGTAACCAAAGGTTTTTAAATAAACAGTTCAATTCAATGACAAACATTATACGAATACAATGATTCAGTGATTGCCAGGGGTGGGTAACAGCATGTTTCAATCTGACTGTTTGAATGGAGTTCCCTCTTGTGAATGTAGAAATGCAGTCCTGTCCATACCTGACAGGTTATCACTTGAGCCTAACATCCCCCTCTCCCCCTCCGTACTCACCACTCCCGTGGGAGCTGTAGATTCCCTGCCTGGCCAGTTTGTACTCGATCTCCTCATAGAGTGGCTCATTGAAGTGGGAAGCAGCGAGATTCATCTCAGCAATCCCTAGAGTATGCAAGTTCATTACAAGAGAGATGCATGGCTTTCTTTCTTTCACCAGTAGCATTAGTAAATCACACGTCTTCCATCTTAAGCTTAAAAATAATTAGCTCCTCTGCAACTCAGAGAATGTGTTCTTATCTCTTCCTGCATAGAACATAGTCTCCCATGGGGAGGGGTATTTGTGTTAAACGAGTCTCATTTAATTTAACAGAGCTTTCAGTAACCTCTCTACTGTGGGAGAGAGCAGTGGTATGTTTTAAATTAAACACACACAGCACATGAAGTAGACACACATTCCTTCTCGTCCAAACCCCTTTAGAATCATGCAGGGATGTTCTGTGCACGGGGTGACGTCTGTACTTGCATGCAATTCTATAACATCTTGAATACCTCTCCTCAGCACCCTGTTCTTCACTAGCTGTCCTCCAAAAAGGATGAAGACCACAAACAGCAGAGCTCCCAGTATGATGCAGGCAACCACTGGAAAGGACTGGTCACTCGGAGGTATCTGCCTGGGCTTGGGGGGACCTGATTGAGAGGGGGAGTAAGCAGGTAAAGGCTGTGTCCTAATGTAGGAGAGTCTCTCTCAATGCCTAGAGAGCACACAAAGTCACTTGCTATGTGTGCTTTCTGCTGTGTAAATAAAACAACACATATCAATAATAAGTGTCTGGGCTAAGCACATACATCTCACCTGATTGCTCTTTACACTCTTACTGTAAATGAATATTAAAAATACCATTTGGGTAACTAATTAGAAACCACTGAATGTGTGCTCAGATTCCCATCTCTTGCTGCTCTCCAGCTCACCAGCAGTTGCTGAATCAAGAAAATGCAGCAACACATTACCTGAATCCCCTGCACAGATAACCCCTGCATCCTCCTTGTGTTTGCAGTCGCTGTGTCCCAGAAGAGAGTGCCGGCAGTCCCATAGATGGAGCTCGCTGCCCCTGCAGTTCACCTCGTCCAGCCAGATGGTGCCAACCCCTTCTCCAAACTCAGCCTCTGCCACGGGACTCACCGCTGCCCCACAGCCCAGCTGCCTGCACACAACCTGGGCGTCCTTCAGGTCCCAGGAGTCATCACAGACTGTCCCCCAGGAGCCACCGTACTGCAGCTCCACCCGTCCGGAGCAGCGACTGGAGCCTCCAGCCAGCCGCAGTGCTGTTGGCTCTGCAATGCAACAGGGAAACTGTAGAGCACTGATATAGAAACACTGATATACTGTCAGTGAAACTGTAGTGTACTGATATGCTTGCGTTTCAAAGTCTGTTCAGCTCAGGATGGCTGTAATTGAAGATTTCTGACACTGTGAACTTACCAAAACAGAGCTCTTGGGTGGGGTCTTCGGTACAAGTTTTTGAGCTGTTGGTTGTAGTTTTTTCCCGTTTACCTGTTCAAAACAAAGAACAAGCGTGCACATTCTTTGAGTTCATTCTGCAGAAAACATTTGTTAAATGAAATACTTCCTTTTTTGAAGATGAACATTTAAAATCACCAAGAGTTAGGAGAACCTTCATCATCTCTGAGTTACAGTTCAATGAGCATCAATAGATTATGTACAACAGGGACAGCAATAAGACTCCTATTGCATAGCAGTTTCACCCGTTCCAGGTTTTACTATGAGTTTGGTTAACCCCAGTGTATAGGTAACAACCTCAGGCATGTCTGTCTAGTAAAACCAGGAATGGATCAAACTGCTATGACATGGGAGCCTTATTGCTATCCCTGCTGCAATAATTTGCACTATAAAAAGGATGTCTTTTAAATGGACAGAAGGAAGACTTTACCTGAGCAAACAATGTCCACCACATCCCCGTCCTCACAGTTGTTCTGCCCCCAAGGCAATGAAGAACACTGCCACAGTGAGGTGTCGTGCTTTTTGCATTGAATATTATCAAGCCATTTGAGACCAGGGCTCTTTTCAAACACAGGTTTAATAGATCCGCTCTCTCCGCAGTTCAGCTGGCGACACATGACTGTAGCAGTGATCCCTTCCATCCCATTGCCGCAGACAATACCCCAGGTACCGTTGTAAAAAACCTCTGGTCGTCCAGCACAGTTGAACTCAGGACTAACCAGTCTAAGCTGCTTGAACCCTGTTGAAAAACAATCGAGATAGTGTGTTACTGCAGCCCTGAACACAGCCCTGCTCAGTCCACACTGGTTAAGCTGTAGTGATAGTGTGTTACTGCAGCCCTGAACACAGCCCTGCTCAGTCCACACTGGTTAAGCTGTAGTGACAGTGTGTTACTGCAGCCCTGAACACAGCCCTGCTCAGTCCACACTGGTTAAGCTGTAGTGATAGTGTGTTACTGCAGCCCTGAACACAGCCCTGCTCAGTCCACACTGGTTAAGCTGTAGTGACAGTGTGTTACTGCAGCCCTGAACACAGCCCTGCTCAGTCCACACTGGTTAAGCTGTAGTGATAGTGTGTTACTGCAGCCCTGAACACAGCCCTGCTCAGTCCACACTGGTTAAGCTGTAGTGATAGTGTGTTACTGCAGTCCTGTACCTGAACACATGACCCCCGCATCCTCCTTGTGTTGGCAGTCGTGTTGCCCCCACCCTCCTGAGGCACACTGCCACAGAGCTGATTCGTTCCCCTGACAGCGCAGCTCGTCCAGCCAGATGGGTCCGGTTCCCTGTCCGAAGGTGGCTGTGGTATTGAGGGCCGCCCCGCACTGGAGCTGCTTGCACACCACCTCTGCGTCTGCCAGGTCCCAGGAGTCATCGCAGACCGTCCCCCAGGAGCCGCTGTGATAAACCTCCACCCTCCCAGCACAGTCACCTCCTCCACCAACCAGCCTGAGCGCCATGTGATCTGGAGGGGAAGAATCAGAGTCAGGCATCTAGAATCAGAGTCAGGCATCGAGAATCAGAGTCAAGCATCTAGAATCAGACTCAAGCATCTAGAATCAGTTGAATGCAGCACAGTCATACAGCCTGAGAGCTTTGTGAGTGACTATTGGAATTTGTTGAGTCATTCATGTCGTTTGTTGGTCTCTTGGTACTGTATGTGAAGGGAGGGGTCAGATAAGTAAGAGCTGACTACGTGAGTGAGTTTAAACTAAGGATTGAAGTACCATGAAGTGGCATTAAAATGCTTAAGTTCACGAGAGGAGTCGGGAACCAATGAAAATGTTTCTGATTGGTTGGATTTTAGCAGCTGATGTTATGAATTCAGAATGTTATGATGGAAAGACCTAAAGCACAACCAATGTGAAATGAAAACAGCAAGTCAAAACTGATTCAGTACATATGCAATGTTATTCACCCTACACTGTATCAGGGTCCTCAGTACATATGCAATGTTATTCACCCTCTATGTTGTGCTGTGTTGTACTCACCAGAGCAGAGCATGGCCGCACTGTCACTGGTGTTGCAGGGGACTGGCTGTGGATGGCTGCAGTTCCTCAGATGGGTCTCGTTCCCGCTGCAGTGGATACCTGTGAGACACACGCCACTGTGACCCCTCCCGTATCGAGAGGTGTTAGAGGCTGGGATCACAGAGCCGCAGCCCAGCTCTCTGCACACCACTGAGGCCTCTGTGCTGCTCCAGGAGTCGAGGAGAACTCTCCCCCACGTCCTGTTGTAGTAAACTTCCACCCAGCCATCACAGAGCCCTGATCCACCAAGCAGCCTGACTGCACCTGCATGAGCTGGAGCAAGGAACCAGAGATACAATCACACAATGTGGAGCTGATACATTAACTGGACAGGATACAAGAATATTGTAATTTTATTTTTAAAATGTCTATGTCCTATTAAAATTCAAAGATTTTAGGGGCATATTGTTTAAGCAGTGACTAGTTTTATGTGAGAATAAAATACAAGAATATCTATATCTATCTATCTATCTATCTATCTATCTATCTCTCATATATATATATATATATATATATATATATATATATATATATATATATATATATATATATGTAGTTATTTTTATTTATTTTGTATGCATCTACAAAAATACATTCTGATTACAGAGGTAGATTGTTTTTTTTTTCAGGGCAACTAAAGGAGAGCACTGGTTCCATGTAAAAGGTTATAAAGGAATGCATTCAATTGTAATCTTTGCTAAAGCAATGACTACGACTGACCTGCACAGATAACTCCTGCATCACTATGATGAGCGCATGTACTGTGTCCCTGCGTAGAGATGGGACACTTCCATAACTCAGTCTCGGTGCCTTCACAGTCGAATATATCGGTCAGTACAGGGCCACTGCCTTCCCCAAACTGAACCTGTCCTGGGGCAGTAACAGCGTACCCACAATCCAGCTGCTGGCAGAGAACTGTGGCGTCCCTCAAGTCCCAGTTCTGATCGCAGACTGTGCCCCATTGGCTGTCGTACTTCAGCTCCACTCGACCAGAACACCGGTCACTGCCATTGACCAGCCTGGCCTCAGTGTACCCTGCATGCAGGACAGGGGTATGAACGGGGTACAGTTGCACAAATAGAAGTTCATTTAATTGTATAAAAGATGTAATGTTGTGACGTTTGGGTGAGAAGATGTGTTCTGGATGATCAAACTTGTCCTCAGGTTACAGTGATTTTGTCAGTTTAACTTGATGCACTGGAATTTCCGCAGTGATTGATTGGTGTCTCATATGAGATGTATAATATTATTTTCATGTGTATCAATGGAAATCCCAACATCCATTAAATCAAAGAGACTGAAAAGGTAAGCCTGTATTGTATTCTATTTTGTCTGCTGTACAAACTGAAATAAGCATATATTATTTTTCTAACAGTTGATATATTACTATTGGAGCTAATAGTACCATGCATGTAAATTGTATTGCCAGGCTGAGTATGTTCCATCAGTATGCTAGGTTATGCTTTATAATGTAAAGTTATGTGCAAATGTATTAGAACACATCCATTTGTGTGAAATGGAAATAAATAGCTGAGGCATTTGCATGCCTGTGAAGAATGTTTAAGAAGCGTTCAAAGTGCCTACCAGAACAGACGATGCTCACGTCGTGTGCATGTGTGCAGTTTTGCTGCTCAGTCTCTGCGGTTTGGCAGTAGGCTAGGTTTTCTTCATTGCCCTGGCACAGGATCTCGTTTGTCCATATCGGGGTTTTACTGTCTCCAGGCTCGGCTCCAGACAACACAGCTTTGGAAATGCCACAGTCCAGTTCTCTACAGACAACATCTGCATCACTGGAGTCAAAAGACTTGGAACACACTGTGCCGTAGACGCCACCCCGGCTCACTTCCAAACGGCCTTGGCATGGGGCACCAATTATCTTAGCTGTTTTCCCTGGTGAAATACATGGAGCTCATCAAGCTGTGCAGCGTTTTTAAGGTGCTTGTATTGGTTTACTATTGCTGGGGCATTCCCCATATGTCAAGGGCAGTATGGAGCCTTTCACAAAGCTTTAACTCAAAACAGTCTGTTTTGATGAATTCAATAAAATGTTAGGTACTGGTAAATAAGCCAACAACATTATATTGAACATGATACTTATCAACAGCAAACTCATTACTGTGTTTCCTGTGTTGAACAGAAACAGAAATTATATATTTAAAATATACAACTCCCCTCTAGAAACATTATTGTTTGATATGAAATATTAACAAGGCAATGTATGCTTCACATATTTTCTAATGCATTGCATCTGACGCTTTTGAAATTTGCAACTTCCTCACTCCATCCTCGTCTTTCCCTTGAGGGTATCTCCTCTAAATCAATACAAGTGTAGAGCACCACACACTGTATCAACACGCAAAAGCACATTTGAACGTGGTTTGTTGCATGTCAAAAATAGTGTCACATGGAGAAGGATTAAAGCATTAGTACACGTGCGTTAGTACACATACCAGCTTTTAGCACGGGTCGCTATCTTAAACACAATAAGGATATTCAATGCATTCCAGGGTTAAAACCCTTGATTATCATATTAAAATGTGATTCGTTTGAGAGTATATTGTTCAGTGTATAAACTATTCTTACCATTGCATTTGACTTGGACATCTTTTTCATGGGTGCAGGCTTTTAAAGCTTCTGGGTCAGATTTACAATCGAGGAAATTAGTCTCTGTTCCCTTGCACTGAACCCCACCCAGCAAGATAGGTCCAGAACTGGCTGGAAAGTAGAAAGCTCCTTCATAAGGTCCACAGCTCAGTTGTTTACAAATAACATCGCCATTTTCTGAGTACCAGTTATTGGCTTCAGTACAAACAGTCCCCCACTGCCCGTTCTTAAAGATCTCCACTCTTCCATCACAGCGGTTGTCTTTATCCACCAGCCTCAAGTTGTTTCCACCTTTAAAGAGAATGAAGTAATCAGGGATTGTGCAGCCACACTATAGCATTTCAACACGTACGTCACCTTTCCATCTGCACCATAAACACAGTTTCAAAATGATTCCAATGCAGTCATGCACTGTCCTAAGACACCTGGGGTATCCTTCATTGGATCTTCATAACTATGGGGTGCCACGTGTAAAAAAAAAAGACGTGAATATTTGTATTTTCACGCGATTTGATTGGCTCTGTAATGTTAATCGGAAAATATGCAAATATAAGCATTACAAGAGCCAATCAAAACGCTAAATGTTAAATCTTGTAACTAGATTATATCTGAATATACACATAAAAAAAAAATATATATATATATGTATTTATTTTCACAACATTTATACATCTGGGCAAAAAAATACAATATTTAAGTTAAATCTGGAAAAAAAGACATGTAAAATATTCACTTTTTTACACATGGCACCGCATAGTCAAGACATTTCCCATAGAAACTCTACATGCAGATGGAGGTAATTGTTTTGCACATATTGTAATACGATCGATCGCTTGAACTTCAGAATCCCACATTAAATAAAAGTCTGCTACAGAGGCTGCTGAACAGAACGTAAAACAAACAAGAGCTTTCAGAAAACAAACTGGAAAGTCAACGCAGAGAAAAAAAAAAGTATTCCTGTGTCGGTTGTATCCAAGTTAAATCAGCACTACAGGTCCAATCAAGCACAGCTACCTCGCTTCAAACAGCCTGCTGTTTACTTTTTAAAAGCAGAATTTTAGACCCGAATAAGCACGTTTTCTTTGTTTTGACTCGGTACTGATAAAACAGATTCCTGGATGGGACAAATAACATGACAACGAGCGTGCTGCATATATGGACTTTATTAAAGAATGCCAGATCCCTTTGCGTAACCGAGTTTTGGGACTGTTTCTAATTGATGTCTACATCTGTATAACTTGGCAAAGCTTTGCCGTGCACTTCCAGTCAATTCAGTGGATGCAGACGTGCAGTCTCAATGTATGTTCAAATCCACACCAGACAGAGAATGTCGGCAGCAGCTGTTGGGAGATGTTGCATGCTTGCCTTTTAACAAATGCCAGCACTCTGTTTTAGTAAGGAAGCAAGTAGCACTATTTTAGGCTTTTGTAGTGCTCTGAAATATTAGGTGTATTTCATGTTTAAACAGGTCCGCGAAATGTCCGTGAAATCCTAATTATAATCCTAATCCTAATTGGATGACTTGACCATGGGCATACGATTGAATCCATTTTTCCCCCACTGCGTTCGGTACTTTCACTGTCTTTTTGCTTTTTAGTGACAGACTCGTCAACAACAGCAGCCATCATGACACTTCAACAGTAAAACCGGACGCCCAGGCGCACGCAGCAAGAAAAACACACGAGGCATCCCGCTTCATGTGACTGTGCAGGTTAACGTGATTGAAAACACCTGAGGCATCCCGCTTCATGTGACTGTGCAGGTTAACGTGATTGAAAAACACCTGAGGCATCCCGCTTCATGTGACTGTGCAGGTTAACGTGATTGAAAAACACCTGAGGCATCCCGCTTCATGTGACTGTGCAGGTTAACGTGATTGAAAAACACCTGAGGCATCCCGCTTCATGTGACTGTGCAGGTTAACGTGATTGAAAAACACCTGAGGCATCCCGCTTCATGTGACTGTGCAGGTTAACGTGATTGAAAAACACCTGAGGCATCCCGCTTCATGTGACTGTGCAGGTTAACGTGATTGAAAAACACCTGAGGCATCCCGCTTCATGTGACTGTGCAGGTTAACGTGATTGAAAAACACCTGAGGCATCCCGCTTCATGTGACTGTGCAGGTTAACGTGATTGAAAAACACCTGAGGCATCCCGCTTCATGTGACTGTGCAGGTTAACGTGATTGAAAAACACCTGAGGCATCCCGCTTCATGTGACTGTGCAGGTTAACGTGATTGAAAAACACCTGAGGCATCCCGCTTCATGTGACTGTGCAGGTTAACGTGATTGAAAAACACCTGAGGCATCCCGCATCATGTGACTGTGCAGGTTAACGTGATTGAAAAACACCTGAGGCATCCCGCTTCATGTGACTGTGCAGGTTAACGTGATTGAAAAACACCTGAGGCATCCCGCTTCATGTGACTGTGCAGGTTAACGTGATTGAAAAACACCTGAGGCATCCCGCTTCATGTGACTGTGCAGGTTAACGTGATTGAATAGCCGCATAGATGCAATGCAAACAACTCACTCAAACAACACGCCCTGAACCAGTAGAGGGTGCTGTTGCACCGCGAGGCAGGACAGCAGACACATATACGAGATTTCCGAACGAGAAAATAAAAATGTAAAATAATAATAATAATAAATAATAAAAATAACACCAAACATCCTGATATTTGAAAAAAAATAATAAAAAAACAGCACGTCTCAAGACGCTCCACTGACGTCATATATCGAACACAACACTGAATAATTTAGAATTCATAATTTACAGTATCAAGTATTAGTATATGTATTATTCCTATTATTATCATAATGTATGTTGTGTTTGTTGCACCCTTAAACGAAACACGCACAAGATTTCTTTAGCCTACTTTTTTTTTTCAGTTCGAGTTAAATGTATAATAAAGCAATACGTATTATTTCTTAAACAGTAAACTCTTTTCTGCTCCAGGAGAGGTTTGCTTGAAGCAGTGTCTCTTTCAGTGAATATTCTTTTATTTCTTATCTTTGTAGTAAGCTACAACTATGGACGTTACATTTTTTTAAAGTCCATGGACATATTCATACGTCATCTGTGACGTCACCTACCTCTGTTCAAGTGATTCATTTCTTAAAGGCACAGTGCTGCATTACTTTGAACTTCGATCAAACTCAAGGCTAACAGATGTGAACAAACTAGAAAATTAATAAAGTATGTATGAATGTTTTAACCGCTTTAAAGAGATTAACTTTTAGTTTTAAACATTTGGTTTCTCTCGTAAAGTACTTCAACATGTTGGCCTACACAGAAACATTATGAAGCCCAAATTCTCGGCATGTAAGAACAAGCCCACCGATCCAGTACAAGGAGCACATTTTGGCTACACCGTGTCAGCATGCCAAGCGGTCTCCTCGAAACCTATAAATCCGTCTAGATAATAAAATGACGTAATACCTATGAAGGTCATCTTAGAAGCATCGAGATGAAGTTTTTAAATGTGCTTTGCGTTTTCGACAGAAGAAATAATAATAATAATAATAATAATAATAATAATAATAATAATAATAATAATAATAATAATAATAATAATGACTACCCGTTTAAAAAAATAGAAAAAATCAGCAATCATTTTCTTTTTCTTTTCACGGCACTGGATAGCATTTCATTCGGCTTCTATTGTTAGAATGGTTGTTGGATGTTCTATTCACCCCAATGTTTTTTTTTTAATCTGTATTTTAATTTTATAATACTGGCATGGAGTTTCTTTGTTAACCTCTTTTTTTTAAAATCTTCGTTCTTGTGCAGTTGCTATGCAGCCTTGTGCATAACAGTGCTCTGGGCAGCACCCTGCCAGTCGGGTATGAGGATGCTGGCATTGCATGGTGCTGACACGAGCCAGGGCACGGTATGGATTTTTACAAAAATCATGAAAACAATGCGGCACGCTTTCATAACAGTGACAGAACAATGCAGTGCGATGCTGCAGACGCCTTGGAAACGACCTCATTGACAAGTGTGTGTGCGTGTGTGTGTGCGTGCGTGTGTGTGTGTGTGTGCGTGCGTGTGTGTGCATGTGTGTGTGTGCGTGTGTGTGTGTGTGCGTGTGTGTGTGTGTTTTCTTTCAAACCCGGGTCGGTATTAATACACCAGACTTTATCAGCACCTAGTTTGTCTGGGCACCGCGCCAATTGCTTCCGGACTTCCCCTGGTAACGGAGGGGTGGGGTAGAGAGAGAGAGAGAGAGAGTGTGTGTGTGTGTGTGTGTGTGTGTGTGTGTGTGTGTGTGTGTGTGTGTGTGTGCAAAAAAAAACAGCCGCTTTGCATTGAAGTGTCTCTTTCTGTTACATGTGATGTGAAGCAGTGATGTGGTGTGACAAAAGAATATCTATTTTATACAGAATATTCTCCTCATTAGTGAAATGTGACTATTTAAAAAAAAAAACATACGTATATATATATACGTAACCTAACAAATACTGTGTCGCCAAAATAAAATAATTATGTCATATATAATGTACATGTGTGTGCTGGCCCGTTAGCCCACGCGTCTCTGGAGCCTATGATTATATCAACATAATGAAGGTTAAGGATGACAAATCTGGCAGAATTTAGTGTTTTTGTGAGTTAAGGGTAAATTATCCTAGCTAATATCTATCTATCTATCTATGTATCTATCTATCTATGTATCTATCTATCTATCTATCTATCTATCTATCTATATATATATATATATATATATATATATATATATATATATATATATATATATATATATATATATATATATATATATATATATAGATAGATAGATAGATAGATAGATAGATTCACATGTCTTAGTTCTTTTAAAATAAATATTTGTAACATTAATACACATTCCTTAACATAATGCATATGTTAATATATTTAAACGCACGCGGCTGAATATAATATATTGGTTACATGTAAAGTATTAAGAACGCCTACTTTTAAAAAAAAAAGATTTGGGATGAAGCGTTTTCTGAAAAGGATTGATTATAAATCTGGATAATTTTGTTATTGATGAAACATTTTCAAAAACCAGACTCATGCCAAAGACATTCGCATTAAGAAGCAGAACTTGATTTAAAACAGTTAAAAAAAAAAAAAAAAAAAAAGCGCTGACTGATGTCTTGTAGCTGGTTCAGTTTAAAATATGAGTAATTCAACAGTTCAACATTTAAAAAAGAAACTACTCCTCTCTCTCTCTCACTCTCTCTCTCTCTCTCTCTCTCTCTCTCTCTCTCTCTCTCTCTCTCTCTCTCTCTCTCTCTCTCGTGCGCGCAGTATTTCAGAAACCTCTGATATAAATCATAAAAGAATAAGTAGAATGCAATTTAATTTTGAGATTTATATTAATGTCATCTTACTATTTCATGTTGTTTTAAATCAAAAACATAATCCGTTCAAGGGGGAAACTCGTAAACACAAGAACATTTTAATTTGAGATATTTATGCAAAACAAAACATAGAATGTATATTTTAAATTACAGATATATCTTGCTGTTTCTTTTAAGCTATGCTATGTCCGATTCCCCACATAAAATGCTCAAATAAAAGCTGTTAAATTTGCTCAGTGGTTGTGCTCATGTTTTCCCTGCTTTATCATCACTATCAGCTTGTCTCAGCTGCAGCGCGCTCTCAATATGTTTGCTGCTGTATTTTGCACAGTTTTCTATATTGGTTCACCTCAATACATTTAGTCAGAGCTCGTTCTCAAATCTGCACACCCACTGCAAAATTAAATACAGGTTGTATTTCGAGGCTGTCTTAGATTTTGGAAAGATAAAATTCAATAAATAATAAACACTTTTCCTCAAGGTACAATTATAAATGTTAAATATGACTAACTTTGCAATTACGATACATCATTACAAAGAAGAAAACGTATGACATTGAAGCAGTGGTTTGCAGGATCTTTTGTCAATGTTTTTATAATTTATAAAAATCTTCTTGTCAAAGGTTTCCATCATTTATTTTAGGGGGCTAGCTATAAAACATCTATAAATGTGGTATTAAAATATTGTGATGCTTAATAACAGTTTATATCAAAATACAAGATTTTAATAACCACTTACTAGTGTAATGTTCAAAGACAATTTTTTTTGTCAATTATAATTGATTATAACATATATATATATATATATATATATATATATATATATATATATATATATATATTTGGGCAGATATTATTTAGTCCATTTTAACCCTAACTTTAAAAAGGGATACGGTTCAGGATAATATAATAGTTAATATCAATAATATTATTAGCAACAGTTTCTTAAGAATTTCCTAAGTGAGCGAGTAGACGAGTAATAGTGTAAACCACGCCAATATGTGTTCAGTGTTCTCCATATACACGAGCACTTGTGTTTGGTGAAAGAAAACTCAATTCAAGAGCTTCACTGTGGCTTTTCTAAAGGGAGATTTCAAATATGTTCAACTTTAAATATGATTAATCCAGCAGTTTATATATATATATATATATATATATATATATATATATATATATATATATATATATATATATATATATATATATATATATATATATATAGTTTGAGAAACAGGAAAACTGCTGTGTACCAAAATGATCAATAAGGAAAAATAAAAAATAAAAATAAAAAATAAATAAAAAAGAGAAAATGATATTTCAGGTACTTAAAAAGGTAGAATAATTGATTACAAATCAATTATTAGGATGTTTCGGACTACAAGTCCTTCATCGGCTGAATACAAAAAAACAGTGCTTTAAAAAGTTGAAAAAAAACAAACAAGTAGTCTTTTAAACAAAATTCCAGAATGTCGATGATGTTGATAATGATGATGATGATGACCTCAGAATAGAATTGATTTGTAATCAATTATTCTACCTGTTTAATTACCTGAAATATCCTTTTCTCTTTTTTTTCTATATATATATATATACTGTATATATATATATATATATATATATATATATATATATATATATATATATATATATATATATATATATATAATAAAACTACAATCTCTAATCCACTCTGTGGAATTTCGAAAACCTCTGATATAAAACATAAGGAGTAAGTATAATAAAATTACATTTTCACATTTACTTTAATGTGCGCTACGATTTTATGTTTTTTTTAACTCATTCTGAGATGTTTTGCATTTGCAATAATACCACAAAACCATGTGTACTGAACCACGTCTTATCAAATGAATGTTAAAAAAATCCAATATTTGTAAACCAAATCAACACAGGAAAAGCATTATCGCAAACACATCAACAAATCTTTTTTTGAAAATAAAACGTGCTAATATGGAGTATAAAGTATAGAATGGTTCAAATCTCCTCGCAGCTTTAGAGATCATATAGCCTTTAGTATTGTTTGTAACACTGTACCAGGTGGAAACACAAACACACATCCTTGAATCAATGCAAATTAAAGAAACTGTGGAAAATACATAACTTACATAACTTTAAAAAAATGAATCGAAATTGAATTAAATGCTGGTTCATTTTGGGGGGAAAATCACATTCAGTTCAAGGGGAAACTCTCGTAAATACAAGAACATTTTACTGTAATTTGAGCAATTAATGGAAAACAAAACATGAAACTTAGAAATTCAAAATGACCGATATATTTTTCAAAACTTCTTTGATGCTGTACTGTGTATCTTACAGTGCGATTGCCCACATAAAATGCTAAAATTAAAACTGTTAAAATTTGCTCAGTGGTTTTGCTCATGTTTTCCCTGCTTTATCATCACTATCAGCTTGTCTGAGCTGCAGCGCGCTCTCAATATGTTTTGCTGCTGTACTTTGCAGAGCTTTCTATATTGGTTCACCTCAATATATTTAATCCGAGCAAAAAATAAATTCTTAAACCCAGATGTTATTTCCATTTAATAAGATACTAGTCAAGAGATAATCCTCTCAAAGTACAACATGTAAAATCTAACAGATTTAACTTCAAGCAATCCAGATATATTGCATTACAATAAAGAAAGTCACTTATTAATTTAGACAAACGCTTGGACATCAAGTCTTGTTTTTCTGTTGAGGAAATATTTTTGTCAAAAGTTTCTAGAAATGCATTCCACAATTTTTTAGGGATCCATCTATAAAACTAGAATCTAGAAATGTGTTATTGAATGTATTCATTGTTAACTAATAGTTTATGTAAAAAAAATAAAATAATAGCCTGTTACATGTGTAAGCAGTGTAAGTTAATTATAAAACATGTTTAACATGCGTTATAACACATTTATAGATGTATTATCGATTATCTGTAACATATTTGTATTACACTATAACTATGATATGAACATGATATAACCAAAACTAGAACACATAATATTTTAATAAAATCAGAAAAAGCCAGGTAAAAAAGGTTTAGTATTAACTTAAAATAAGATTTTATTTTATTTTTTGTATTTTTTGGCAGAAGCGAATGTAACCCTGTTAACGCTCCCCTTACAAAGGCAGAGGAATCAGGATCATATAAATAATATTATTGCGATTATGTTTATTGAGCAATATGATTCTGATCCTCAGCTCACAATGATCTGCTGTTTAAAAATGTCTTCAATCCCAAGCAGATAATTCAGAGAAGAGTAAGAGTGTCAAACCTACCAGCTGACTTGTGAAGAAGCAGGACTGAAAGACAGAAGAATGAAACTCTGAGGCGACTCTCCATTCCTCTTGGATTAACCCGCACTGAAGACCTTCAGTAGCTGAACGGATCAGGACCCGAGTGAACCTCGTCGATTCACCCCAGACAGTAACTGAACAGGTGCTTCACACACCTCACCTGTGACAGAGACACAGGCCCAGCCTGGGAGCTGCCTCCACCAATCCGGAACAAGTTTACCAATTTGAGACAGGAAGCACATGTTTGGTATGTTGAGATTGACCAATCCCAGTCTCCACTTTCAGTTCTACCCATATATTGAGAATACACCTCATGAGGTGGCCTGCCCACCTTGTACAATCGCATGGCAGCCAATGGAGTTTGAACAGGGTTGAGAGGAAAGGAAGTCAGATGTAACAAAGAGGCTCTAAAGAGATGCAGCTTGGAGCTGAGTTCAGGCATCTTTATAGCAAGTGTAAAGAGATGCAGCTTGGAGCTGAGTGCAGGCATCCTTATAGCAAGTGTAAAGAGATGCAGCTAGGAGCTGAGTGCAGGCACCTTTATAGCAAGTGTAAAGAGATGCAGCTTGAAGCTGAGTGCAGACATCTTTATAGCAAGTGTAAAAGGTGCTGTTTGTGTGGCTTTGGAAGCTACTGTTCATTGGACAGAACAACCCTACACTCTGAAAGTTACAATAATGCACCAGCTTCTTCTTCAAGGCCAGAGTTGACCGCATAGTGTCTATAGGATTTTTTCTTGGCTATGAATTTGTGAAAAAATGGTCACATAGCAATTCCTAATACACAAATATGACCACGTGGTTCACAGAATAATGCAGCGGCACGCAGGTTTTGAAGGGGCAGGAAGTCATGTTGCTGTAGCTAAATCTACTTACTTTATGTAAACAAACTATTTAGTTGGCCGGCAACTAGGATTCTACAGTATCGGTTTAGTGGTCAGGAATATAGAAGACAAACTGTTTTCATATGTCTGCAGTTCCTACGAAAGGTTTTAATCAGTAAGATAGGCTTTCTTTCAGGAGCAGTGCAGTTTGTGAGACACACTAGATCATTTTCTTTAGGTGTAAATTGTGTTAAATTCATGAGTAAGCTTCGTCATGTCATCTTGTGTTCAGTGTTTTCTGTTGCTGTTATTATTTTACTTCACAAGTAGTCAGTTTTGGGGAAGTTACTTTTAAAAAGTAATCTGCTGCAGTTACAAGTTACTTGTGTTATGTAATGCGTTACTCCCCAACACTGCAAGCAGAGTTTCTTAAAGAGTAAGCAGCGGGATTCTGGAAAATCTAGCGTGACCCGTCCCCACATGCTGCTGAAACTGTTTAAATAACACACCTGTCATTTCCATTCATGTGCGCTCTAGTGCACTGGGGTTTGAGATCTGTCCTCTAAATCACTGCAGATAATAATCCTGACCCTATCAGTGCACTAGAGCAGACACTTTCAAAATATCTCTGAACAGACTTTAAAGTTATAAATGTAAAAGGTTGTCAGGATGATAACAATGAAAAGAAAAATGACAGCTGCGTTATTTAAACAGTTGCAGCAACACGTGGGGACGTAAGACGCTATGGTTTTCAGAACCCCCATACTTACTCTAACATGATCAGTAAGTTGTTTCTTTGTGTGAATATGTGAAGGGCTTGCTTGTATTAAAAATCCTCTCATCTCATCAGTATCATTTATTGAAAACCATTTGCAGTACAATTGATTGCTGATGATGCATTTTTACATTGTGTTATTTATTATGAAAAACAAAACAATGCACAGGTACTACAAGCATGAAATGGATAAATGATAACAAATAAAACAAATCCAATAAAAGTACAGATAGAAAACTATTCCTGTCATGTTGCCAGCTCCCACCGGACTCTCCTGGGGCTAATTTAACATTCCCAGTTAAAGTGACACACGTTCCTCAAACCCTGCCAGCAGGACCCATTCTGGTCATTTCATCATTTCTAATTCCACTGTGTACAAAGAGCACATGCTTTGTGTGGCTCATGAAATTTCCGTTGATATGAAAGCATCTGCTGTGATGTGCTGTTGTGTTTGCTTCATGCTCATTGTACTGCAGTGGACTCTACGGACGGCTAGTTTGTGTCCGATTCCTTCATTGCACTTCCTCACTGTGGGTCTCGAGCACAGTAATACACGGCAGTGTCTTCAGTCTTTAGGCTGTTCATATGTAAGAACACAGTGCTGCTGGAATCAGACTTGCTGATGGTGAACCGGCCCTGGACTGACGACTCATATCTTGTGTTTGCATCAGAGTCGATCCACCCCAGCCATTCCAGTGCTTTCCCAGCTGGCTGACGAATCCAGCTTGTAGCGTAGCTGCTGTCAGTCAAAGAGTATCCAGAGACTTTACAAGACAGCTGGAAAGATTCTCCTGGCTTTTAACTTCAGGACTGGACTGGGTCAACACAACATTACACTGTGCATCTGGAGAGAAGAAAGAGACACGAGTAATAATAATAATAATAATAATAATAATAATAATAATAATATGATTTATTAAGGAGTCTCAATGCTTACATTGCAAACCCAAGCAGAACAGAAATACATCTCTAGTAAACGCATTGTTTGAAGGCTTGGCTTCTGCTGTATCAGATGCTTCAGTCTCTCCTCAGACTAACACTGTGAGCTGGAGTGTGGTATTTAAGTAGAGTGGAGCTGCCACTGATTTGCATAGAGGATTAGTGTGCAATGCATTCAGAGAGATGGCACTGTGGTTTTTCATATAAAATGCTAAATGCTCAGTTCAATGAATCAACAGGCAGCATTTGTGTCTGAGGGCTGGGAAAGTAGGAAGGCATTGATGTGTCTCTCTGAGCAGGCAGTTCAGCTTGTAATAACTAGAGGTGAAACAGAAACACAATTCCATTGTGTCACCACTTCTATTTAGTTTAGATGAGTGTGTGTGGATGTTCAAGAACAGACAGATTGGAAGATATTGCAACAGTTTGTTTATGCTTGTGTTTTTACTTTTGATTAAATCACAGTTTGCATCTCTTCCATTCATCCTGTCTTACAGAAGGACATAAGAAAAGTTTAAGAACGAGAAAAAGGCAATTCGACCCATGAAGGCTCGTCCCTGGTTAGCACACCATTCTCCCCTACTGGGGGCAGCTCATTTAAAAGCACAGAATCGAGTCTTTTTTTAATGTTCCCAGTGTTTTAGATCCTACTACTTCACCTGGTAGGCTATTCCATACATGTACATGTACATGTGTAAAACAGTGCTTCCTACCTTCTGTTCTAAACTTACTTTTACTCAGCTTCCATGTATTCCCTCTTGTTGTTCTCCCTGTGCTAAATTTGAAGTAGTTTCTTGGATTAACTTTCTCTGCACCATTTATGATTTTAAGAGGAAGCAAATCTACTTGAAAATAGAAACTGTTGCAATATTGTATAAAGATACTGTCATTCTGTACCACTCTGTTGGGGAGACTACCATCTACTGGCCAGAGAACTGCATACCAATAATTGTCTAAATCTCATGGTTTGTTAGTCTTGGTTATAATAACACCGTTAAAGGAAGATATTAAGTCTTGTGGCCAGCAGATGACACTACACTCAGTAAGATGTTTCTGCACTTTGCAGGATGATTCTTCCCAGAGACAGACAAGGACTTTCTTGGCATTGAAATAAAGGTCATCGATTATACTGTTTACTATATATATATATATATATATATATATATATATATATATATATATACAGTACTGTGCAAAAGTTTTAGGCAGGTGTGAAAAAATGCTGTAAAGTAAGAATGCTTTCAAAAATAGACATGTTAATAGATTATATTTATCAATTAACTAAATGCAGAGTGAGTGAACAGAAGAAAAATCTAAATCAAATCCATATTTGGTGTGACCACCCTTTGCCTTCAAAACTGCATCAAGCATCAATTCTTCTAGGTACACTTGCACACAGTTTTGAAGGAACTCAGCAGGTAGGTTGGCCCAAACATCTTGGAGAACTAACCACAGTTCTTCTGTGGATTTAGGCAGCCTCAGTTGCTTCTCTCTCTTCATGTAATCCCAGACAGACTCGATGATGTTGAGATCAGGGCTCTGTGGGGGCCATACCATCACTTCCAGGACTCCTTGTTCTTCTTTACGCTGAAGATAGTTCTTAATGACTTTCGCTGTATGTTTGTGGTCGTTGTCATGCTGCAGAATAAATTTTGGGCCAATCAGATGCCTCCCTGATGGTATTGCATGATGGATAAGTATCTGCCTGTACTTCCCAGAATTGAGGAGACCATTAATTCTGACCAAATCCCCAACTCCATTTGCAGAAATGCAGCCCCAAACTTGCAAGGAACCTCCACCATGCTTCACTGTTGCCTGCAGACACTCATTCGTGTACGCTCTCCAGCCCTTCGGTGAACAAACTGCCTTCTGCTACAGCCAAATATTTCAAATTTTGACTCATCAGTCCAGAGCACCTGCTGCCATTTTTCTGCACCCCAGTTCCTGTGTTTTCGTGCATAGTTGAGTCGCTTGGCCTTGTTTCCACGTCGGAGGTATAGCTTTTGGCGCAAGTCTTCCATGAAGGCCACTTCTGACCAGACTTCTCCGGACAGTAGATGGGTGTACCAAGGTCCCACTGTTTTCTGCCAGTTCTGAGCTGATGGCACTGCTGGACATCTTCCAATTGCGAAGGGAAGTAAGCATGATGTGTCTTTCATCTGCTGCAGTAAGTTTCCTTGGCCGACCACTGCGTCTACGGTCCTCAGCGTTGCCCATTTCTTTGTGCTTCTTCAAAAGAGCTTGGACAGCACATCTGGAAACCCCTGTCTGCCTTGAAATTTCTGCCTGGGAGAGACCTTGCTGATGCAGTATAACTACCTTGTGTCTTGTTGCTGTGCTCAGTCTTGCCATGGTGTATGACTTTTGACAGTAAACTGTCTTCAGCAACCTCACCTTGTTAGCTGAGTTTGGCTGTTCCTCACCCAGTTTTATTCCTCCTACACAGCTGTTTCTGTTTCAGTTAATGATTGTGTTTCAACCTACATATTGAATTGATGATCATTAGCACCTGTTTGGTATAATTGTTTAATCATACACCTGACTATATGCCTACAAAATCCCTGACTTTGTGCAAGTGTACCTAGAAGAATTGATGCTATTTTGAAGGCAAAGGGTGGTCACACCAAATATTGATTTGATGTAGATTTTTCTTCTGTTCACTCACTTTGCATTTTGTTAATTGATAAATATAAACTATTAACATGTCTATTTTTGAAAGCATTCTTACTTTACAGCATTTTTTCACACCTGCCTAAAACTTTTGCACAGTACTGTATATATATATATATATATATATATATATATATTTCAAAATATACACATCTTACATTTTGTGTTCCATGTTTTTGTACTCACCGTATTGACGATTCAAGACCTCTCATCTAGGGGATTGGTAATCGAAGCTCGTCTTGTATTGCAACATGAGTTCTGTTTGGTTTGCAAAGTCCTTTTTAATTGACATTTACTGCAGTCCAAAGACTCCTCGCACAGTCACTAGAAGCTCAAGTAATTGCTCCACAGATCCAGGTTTGCACACTGCAGGCTCGCACAGTCACTCGAAACTCTAATAATTGCTCCAGAGATATAGGTTTGCACACAGCAGGCTCACACAGTCACTATAAACTCTAGTAATTGCTCCACAGATCCAGGTTTGCACACTGCAGCCTCGCACAGTTCTCTTCAAGGTTTCCTCACTCATGTTGAGCCTCTTGCTGTGCTGCAGCTCTGTAGATAAGCATTCTGCATCTATAGGAGGCTGTGTGGTCCAGTGGTTAAAGAAAAGGACTTGTAACCAGGAGGTCCCCGGTTCAAATCCCACCTAAGCCACTGACTCATTGTGTGACCCTGAGCAAGTCACTTAACCTCCTTGTGCTCCGTCTTTCTGGTGAGATGTAATTGTAAGTGACTCTGCAGCTGATGCATAGTTCAAACACCCTAGTCTCTGTAAGTCGCCTTGGACAAAGGCGTCTGCTAAATAAACAAATAATAATAATATAGATCCAGGGGGAGCACTCAGAGCCCGCAGTGCCACTTTGCTGAAGTTGGGAAGTGTGTCTTTATTCATTGTGCAGTTTCACATTGTCGGGGGCAAGCACGCTCATGTAAGCAGTGAATTCAGCTTTCAGATTGACTTCCTCTTTGTGGTAAATGGTTGTAACTCTCTGGCATAACGGTCCTAGTCTGCTGCTAATGTGAGCTCGAGGCAGGGATGCAACACCTGGGGTTGAGATTGCGCGATACCGCTGCCTCCCATTTCTCACTCAGCCCTGCATTGAACTTGTGAAACGCTTTTCTGGTTCTCATGTATTCTGCGGTAGGAAGTGTTTCTACAAATAGCTGTGTTTTCTCTCTCTGCCACTCTCACCCTTCAGCGTGTTTCCTTGAAGAAGCGATCAAGCAACCAAAAGTGATCTCTATCATTATTTTCAGCCCAGCCCCTGGGTAACAAGATCACACAGTTAAAGTGATGCCTGAAGGGTCCCTGAATGAGAAAGTAATGACTTAAGTTAAATACAAAACCCCAGCACTGCCCTGTAACAGTGTCCTTGACTAACCTGGAGTTGTGCTTTTACAGAACAGAACAAACTTTTTCAGACCATTTTTATTTTTATTGTTAGGTGTGTGCTTAGTTTCTTTGAGCAATGACATGCCAATATGCTGTACATGATGCGCACTCTGACTCCCTGCTTTACTGATCCCCACTAAGGCTCAATGCTCTGAAGATTCTATGAAGGGAACAGCAATGACATTTCAATTTAATATTAGGGTAAATATCAATGCAAAACAGAGTCTCTCTTTATTTGATTTCCATCAAACATTTATTAAAGTGTGAGTTTATCAAGTGCATGTAGGTACCCGAATACAAATTAGCATTCACAGTTCCCCTTTCTGTCCACATTAGTTTGTGTACAAGTCCTGCATTGCACTTCCTCACTGTGGATGTTGAGCACAGTAATACACGGCAGTGTCTTCAGTCTTCAGGCTGTTCATCTGTAAGAACACAGTGCTGCTGGAATCAGACTTGCTGATGGTGAACCGGCCCTGTGAGTCTGCATGAACCTCCTCAGTGCAGTGTGATCACTGGAGAATGAAGCCCTGTGAGTCTGCATGAACCTCCTCAGTGCAGTGTGATCACTGGAGAATGAAGCCCTGTGAGTCTGCATGAACCTCCTCAGTGCAGTGTGATCACTGGAGAATGAAGCCCTGTGAGTCTGCATGAACCTCCTCAGTGCAGTGTGATCACTGGAGAATGAAGCCCTGTGAGTCTGCATGAACCTCCTCAGTGCAGTGTGATCACTGGAGAATGAAGCCCTGTGAGTCTGCATGAACCTCCTCAGTGCAGTGTGATCACTGGAGAATGAAGAGCTGTGAGTCTGCATGAACCTCCTCAGTGCAGTGTGATCACTGGAGAATGAAGCCCTGTGAGTCTGCATGAACCTCCTCAGTGCAGTGTGATCACTGGAGAATGAAGCCCTGTGAGTCCCCCCCTCAGTGATTACTATAGAATAACATGTGCTCTGGAACTGAAAAAGAGAGCCACACAGGCCTCAGTTCTGTGACCCGACTCAATAATATCAGGGGCTCTCTTTATTAAATGTGTTCAAATGAATGAACATAAAGTTTCACTTTATGAAGTTCAGGTAGAGACCAGAATACCAGTTTCCAGTCACACTTCCTCTTTCTATGCACATGTATTTAAGGTAATAGTTTTTGTATGAGTCCTGCATTGCACTTCCTCACTGTGGGTCTCGAGCACACTAATACACGGCAGTGTCTTCAGTCTTCAGGCTGTTCATTTGTAAATACAGCATGCTGTTGGAATCGTCTCTGGAGATGGTGAATCTTCCCTGGACAGACTGGGCATAGCTTGTACTACCACCAGCAAAGCTGCTATAAATACTGGCTACCCATTCCAGACCCTTTCCAGGAGCTTGTCGAACCCAGTGCATAGCATATTCGTCGAATGTGAATCCAGAGGCTTTACAGGACAGTTTATGGGACTCTCCAGGCTTTTTAACTGCTGGTCCGGACTCAGTCAACACTACATCAAACCGGACACCTTGAGGAAAAAAGCAAACAACGTACAGTAACTACTGCTAAAACATCAAGTAATATACAGAATCAATGCAGGCTAATTTCCACAAGTGTCAGATACTTACTTGATAGAGCTGTCATTATTATACAGAGAGCTGTTAAAATCCCCATTGTACTGCAGTATTGTGCTTATTGAAAGAAGAAAGTGTTGTAACCAGCAGACAGGCTACCTCTCCTCCTGCTCCTATCTGCACTGCAGCAGAGTTAAATAGGAAGTGAAGCCCTGGACATTTGCATACGTTTCTCTGCATTATTTAAAGCAGCTTGTTTATATTGCTGACTCCCAGAAACACTGCACACTGGAATCCCTCGACTATGATAGAGGGGCTGGGGAAATCCACAACCTTGGAACAGTGTTGATCAGGGCATTTTAAACACAAACATTATGTTCATATTTTGGAGAAGAAAAATAGAGCGAAAGAGAGGGGGAGATGGTTGGGTTTTTTGTTTTCTGTATTTTTCACAATATGGAACTGTAAACTGTTTCCAATAAACCCTAAATGCTTCTTGACTCCTCTGTGTCCTTTGAAGCTGCTGAGGTAGTGAAGTGTGACTGTGTTTTGCAGGCAGAACAGCAGACTGATCTCTCTGTTCTGTTGGAGACACTGCCATCTACTGGCAGGAAATGAGAACTGCTGAATGTAAAGCTATAGCACACAATGAGAAGGAAAGAGACAATGCACTGGTTCAGCAGTCTTCAGATTGCAGGCTGTTCATTTGCAGCTACTCTGCAGTTCCTGGCCCTGAATTGTTGTTTCCTTGTTTACTGGATGCTGGACTCTTGCTTTCCTCTTGTCAGGACCCTCTACACATTGTCTGTCTCACTGTGAGCAATAAAGACATTGGATTGGATTGATCATTGCAGTGCAGACAGCAAACTCATGCCATAGATTATTTATTG
>CM060295.1:6666124-6671124 GCA_030684275.1 Acipenser oxyrinchus oxyrinchus
TTAACTGGACAGGTACAAGAATATTGTAATTTTATTTTTAAAATGTCTATGTCCTATTAAAATTCAAAGATTTCAGGGGCATATTGTTTAAGCAGTGACTAGTTTTATGTGAGAATAAAATACAAGAATATCTATATCTATCTCTCTCTCTCTCTATCTCTCTCTCATATATATATATATATATATATATATATATATATATATATATATATATATATATATATGTAGTTATTTTTATTTATTTTGTATGCATCTACAAAAATACATGCTGATTACAGAGGTAGATTGTTTTTTTTTTCATGGCAACTAAAGGAGAGCACTGGTTCCATGTAAAGGGTTATAAAGGAATGCATTCAATTGTAATCTTTGCTAAAGCAATGACTATGACTGACCTGCACAGATAACTCCTGCATCACTATGATGAGCGCATGTACTGTGTCCCTGCGTAGAGATGGGACACTTCCATAACTCAGTCTCGGTGCCTTCACAGTCGAATATATCGGTCAGTACAGGGCCACTGCCTTCCCCAAACTGAACCTGTCCTGGGGCAGTAACAGCGTACCCACAATCCAGCTGCTGGCAGAGAACTGTGGCGTCCCTCAAGTCCCAGTTCTGATCGCAGACTGTGCCCCATTGGCTGTTGTACTTCAGCTCCACTCGACCAGAACACCGGTCACTGCCATTGACCAGCCTGGCCTCAGTGTACCCTGCATGCAGGACAGGGGAATGAATGGGGTACAGTTGTACAAATAGAAGTTCATTTAATTGTATAAAAGATGTAATGTTGTGATGTTTGGGTGAGAAGATGTGTTCTGGATGATCAAACTTGTCCTCAGGTTACAGTGTTGTTGTCAGTTTAACTTGATGCACTGGAATTTCCGCAGTGATTGATTGGTGTCTCATATGAGATGTATAATATTATTTTCATGTGTATCAATGGAAATCCCAACATCCATTAAATCAAAGAGACTGAAAAGGTAAGCCTGTATTGTATTCTATTTTGTCTGTTGTACAAACTGAAATAAGAATATATTATTTTTCTAACAGTTGATATATTACTATTGGAGCTAATAGTACCATGCATGTAAATTGTATTGCCAGGCTGAGTATGTTCCATCAGTATGCTAGGTTATGCTTTATAACGTAAAGTTAAGTGCAAATGTATTAGAACACATCCATTTGTGTGAAATGGAAATAAATAGCTGAGGCATTTGCATGCCTGTGAAGAATGTTTAAGAAGCATTCAAAGTGCCTACCAGAACAGACGATGCTCACGTCGTGTGCATGTGTGCAGTTTTGCTGCTCAGTCTCTGCGGTTTGGCAGTAGGCTAGGTTTTCTTCATTGCCCTGGCACAGGATCTCGTTTGTCCATATCGGGGTTTTACTGTCTCCAGGCTCGGCTCCAGACAACACAGCATTGGAAATGCCACAGTCCAGTTCCCTACAGACAACATCTGCATCACTGGAGTCAAAAGACTTGGAACACACTGTGCCGTAGACGCCACCCCGGCTCACTTCCAAACGGCCTTGGCATGGGGCACCAATTATCTTAGCTGTTTTCCCTGGTGAAATACATGGAGCTCATCAAGCTGTGCAGCGTTTTAAGGTGCTTGTATTGGTTTACTATTGCTGGGGCATTCCCCATATGTCAAGGGCAGTATGGAGCCTTTCACAAAGCTTTAACTCAAAACAGTCTGTTTTGATGAATTCAATAAAATGTTAGGTACTGGTAAATAAGCCAACAACATTATATTGAACATGATACTTATCAACAGCAAACTCATTACTGTGTTTCCTGTGTTGAACAGAAACAGAAATTATATATTTAAAATATACAACTCCCCTCTAGAAACATTATTGTTTGATATGAAATATTAACAAGGCAATGTATGCTTCACATATTTTCTAATGCATTGCATCTGACGCTTTTTGAAATTTGCAACTTCCTCACTCCATCCTCGTCTTTCCCTTGAGGGTATCTCCCTCTAAATCAATACAAGTGTAGAGCACCACACACTGTATCAACACGCAAAAGCACATTTGAACGTGGTTTGTTGCATGTCAAAAATAGTGTCACATGGAGAAGGATTAAAGCATTAGTACACGTGCGTTAGTACACATACCAGCTTTTAGCACGGGTCGCTATCTTAAACACAATAAGGATATTCAATGCATTCCAGGGTTAAAACCCTTGATTATCATATTAAAATGTGATTCGTTTGAGAGTATATTGTACAATGTATAAACTATTCTTACCATTGCATTTGACTTGGACATCTTTTTCGTGGGTGCAGGCTTTTAAAGCTTCTGGGTCAGATTTACAATCGAGGAAATTAGTCTCTGTTCCCTCGCACTGAACCCCACCCAGCAAGATAGGTCCAGAACTGCCTGCAAAGTAGGAAGGTCCTTCATAAGGTCCACAGCTCAGTTGTTTACAAATAACATTGCCATTTTCTAAGTACCAGTTATTGGCTTCAGTACAAACAGTCCCCCACTGCCCGTTCTTAAAGATCTCCACTCTTCCTTCACAGCGGTTGTCTTTATCCACCAGCCTCAAGTTGTTTCCACCTTTAAAGAGAATGAAGTAATCAGGGATTGTGCAGCCACACTATAGCATTTCAACACGTACGTCACCTTTCCATCTGCACCATAAACACAGTTTCAAAATGATTCCAATGCAGTCATGCACTATCCTAAGACACCTGGGGTATCCTTCATTGGATCTTCATAACTATGGGGTGCCATGTGTAAAAAAAAGACGTGAACATTTTTTTTCAACTTTTTTTTCCAGATTTAGCTTAAATCTTGTACTTTTACCCCAGATTTATAAATGTTGCGAAAATAAATATTTTTTAAATGTGTACATTCAGATATAATTTATAAATCTAGTTACAAGATTAAACATTTAGCTAAATATTTAACTGGCCGCTAAATCTGGAGTTTGTATGCAAATGAGCTCCACCCCCATAGTATTTTCACGCAATTTGATTGGGTCTGTAATGCTAATCGGAAAATATTCAAATGTAAGCATTACAAGAGCCAATCAAAACGCTAAATGTTAAATCTTGTATTATTATTATTATAATAATTATTATTATTATTATTATTTGTTTATTTAGCAGACGCCTTTATCCAAGGCGACTTACAGAGACTAGGGTGTGTGAACTATGCATCAGCTGCAGAGTCACTTATAACTACGTCTCACCCGAAAGACGGAGCACAAGGAGGTGAAGTGACTTGCTCAGGATCACACGAGTCAGTGGCTGAGGTGGGATTTGAACCGTGGACCTCTCGGTTACAAGCCCTTTTCTTTAACCACTGGACCTCAACAGTCTTGTAACTAGATTATATCTGAATGTACACATTTAAAAAAATGTATTTATTTTCACAACGTATAAATCTGGGCAAAAAAATACAATATTTAAGTTAAATCTGGAAAAAAAAAGACGTACAAAATTCACTTTTTTTTACACATGGCACCGCATAGTCAAGACATTTCCCTCAGAAACTCGACATGCAGATGGAGGTAATTGTTTTGCACATCTTGTAATAAGATCGATCGCTTGAACTTCAGAATCCCACATTAAATAAAAGTCTGCTACAGAGGCTGCTGAACAGAACGTAAAATAAACAACAGCTTTCAAAAAAACAAACTGGAAAGTCAACGCAGACAAAAAAAAAGTATTCCTGTGTCGGTTGTATCCAAGTTAAATCAGCATTACAGGTCCAATCAAGCACAGCTACCTCGCTTCAAACAGCCTGCTGTTTACTTTTTAAACTGAGTTAGAATTTTAGACCCGAATAAGCGCGTTTTCTTTGTTTTGACTCGGTACTGATAAAACAGATTCCTGGATGGGACAAATAACATGACAACGAGCGTGCTGCATATATGGACTTTATTAAAGAATGTCAGATACCTTTGGGTAACCGAGTTTTGGGACTGTTTCTAATTGATGTCCACATCTGTGTAACTTGGCAAAGCTTTGCCGTACACTTTCAATCAATTCAGTGGATGCAGACGTGCAGTCTCAATGTATGTTCAAATCCACACCAGACAGAGAATGTCGGCAGCAGCTGTTAGGAGATGTTGCATGCTTGCCTTTTAACAAATGCCAGCACTCTGTTTTAGTAAGGAAGCAAGTAGCACTATTTTAGGCTTTTATAGTGCTCTGAAATATTAGGTGTATTTCATGTTTAAACAGGTCCGCGAAATGTCCGTGAAATCCTAATTATAATCCTAATCCTAATTGGATGACTTGACCATGGGCATACGATTGAATCCATTTTTCCCCCACTGCGTTCGGTACTTTCACTGTCTTTTTTGCTTTTTAGTGACAGACTCGTCAACAACAGCAGCCATCATGACACTTCAACAGTAAAACCGGACGCCCAGGCGCACGCAGCAAGAAAAACACACGAGGCATCCCGCTTCATGTGACTGTGCAGGTTAACGTGATTGAAAAACACCTGAGGCATCCCGCTTCATGTGACTGTGCAGGTTAACGTGATTGAAAAACACCTGAGGCATCCCGCTTCATGTGACTGTGCAGGTTAACGTGATTGAAAAACACCTGAGGCATCCCGCTTCATGTGACTGTGCAGGTTAACGTGATTGAAAAACACCTGAGGCATCCCGCTTCATGTGACTGTGCAGGTTAACGTGATTGAAAAACACCTGAGGCATCCCGCTTCATGTGACTGTGCAGGTTAACGTGATTGAAAAACACCTGAGGCATCCCGCTTCATGTGACTGTGCAGGTTAACGTGATTGAAAAACACCTGAGGCATCCCGCTTCATGTGACTGTGCAGGTTAACGTGATTGAAAAACACCTGAGGCATCCCGCTTCATGTGACTGTGCAGGTTAACGTGATTGAAAAACACCTGAGGCATCCCGCTTCATGTGACTGTGCAGGTTAACGTGATTGAAAAACACCTGAGGCATCCCGCTTATGTGACTGTGCAATGCAAACAACTCACTCAAACAACACGCCTTGAACC
>CM060295.1:6673624-6694485 GCA_030684275.1 Acipenser oxyrinchus oxyrinchus
GTAACATTAATACACATTCCTTATCATAATGCATATGTTAATATATTTAAACGCACGCGGCTGAATATAATATATTGGTTACATGTAAAGTATTAAGAACGCCTACTTTTAAAAAAAAAAGATTTGGGATGAAGCGTTTTCTGAAAAGGATTGATTATAAATCTGGATAATTTTGTTATTGATGAAACATTTTCAAAAACCAGACTCATGCCAAAGACATTCGCATTAAGAAGCTGAACTTGATTTAAAACAGTTAAAAAAAAAAAAAAAAAAAAAAAAAGCGCTGACTGATGTCTTGTAGCTGGTTCAGTTTAAAATATGAGTAATTCAACAGTTCAACATTTAAAAAAAGAAACTACTCCTCTCTCTCTCTCTCTCTCTCTCTCTCTCTCTCTCTCTCTCTCTCTCTCTCTCTCGTGCGCGCAGTATTTCAGAAACCTCTGATATAAATCATAAAAGAATAAGTAGAATGCAATTTAATTTTGAGATTTATATTAATGTCATCTTACTATTTTATTTTGTTTTAAATCAAAAACATAATCCGTTCAAGGGGGAAACTCGTAAACACAAGAACATTTTAATTTGAGATATTTATGCAAAACAAAACAAAGAATGTATATTTTAAATTACAGATATATCTTGCTGTTTCTTTTAAGCTATGCTATGTCCGATTCCCCACATAAAATGCTCAAATAAAAGCTGTTAAATTTGCTCAGTGGTTTTGCTCATGTTTTCCCTGCTTTATCATCACTATCAGCTTGTCTCAGCTGCAGCGCGCTCTCAATATGTTTGCTGCTGTATTTTGCACAGTTTTCTATATTGGTTCACCTCAATACATTTAGTCAGAGCTCGTTCTCAAATCTGCACACCCGCTGCAAAATTAAATACAGGTTGTATTTCGAGGCTGTCTTAGATTTTGGAAAGATAAAATTCAATAAATAATAAACACTTTTCCTCAAGGTACAATTATAAATGTTAAATATGACTAACTTTGCAATTACGATACATCATTACAAAGAAGAAAACGTATGACATTGAAGCAGTGGTTTGCAGGATCTTTTGTCAATGTTTTTATAATTTATAAAAATCTTCTTGTCAAAGGTTTCCATTATTTATTTTAGGGGCTAGCTATAAAACATCTATAAATGTGGTATTAAAATATTGTGATGCTTAATAACAGTTTATATCAAAATACAACATTTTAATAACCACTTACTAGTGTAATGTTCAAAGACAATTTTTTTGTCAATTATAATTGATTATAACATATATATATATATATATATATATATATATATATATATATATATATATATATATATATATATATATATATATATATATATATATATGTTTTGGTCAGATATTATTTCGACCATTTTAAGGGGTTATCCTTAGGGTTCAGGATAATATAATAGTTAATATCAATAATATTATAAGCAACAGTTTCTTAAGAATTTCCTAAGTGAGCGGGTAGACGAGTAATAGTGTAAACCATGCCAATATGTGTTCAGTGTTCTCCATATACACGAGTACTTGTGTTTGTTGAAAGAAAACTCAATTCAAGAGCTTCACTGTGGCTTTTCTAAAGGGAGATTTCAAATATGTTCAACTTTAAATATGATTAATCCAGCAGTTATATATATATATATATATATATATATATATATATATATATATATATATATATATATATATATATATATATATATATATATATATGTACTGTGCAAAAGTTTTAGGCAGGTGTGAAAAATGCTGTAAAGTAAGAATGCTTTCAAAAATAGACATGTTAATAGATTATATTTATCAATTAACTAAATGCAAAGTGAGTGAACAGAAGAAAAATCTAAATCAAATCCATATTTGGTGTGACCACCCTTTGCCTTCAAAACAACATCAATTCTTCTAGGTACACTTGCACAAAGTCAGGGATTTTGTAGGCATATAGTCAGGTGTATGATTAAACAATTATACCAAACAGGTGCTAATGATCATCAATTCAATATGTAGGTTGAAACACAATCATTAACTGAAACAGAAACAGCTGTGTAGGAGGAATAAAACTGGGTGAGGAACAGCCAAACTCAGCTAACAAGGTGAGGTTGCTGAAGACAGTTTACTATCAATAGTCATACACCATGGCAAGACTGATCACAGCAACAAGACACAAGGTAGTTATACTGCATCAGCAAGGTCTCTCCCAGGCAGAAATTTCAAGGCAGACAGGGGTTTCCAGATGTGCTGTCCAAGCTCTTTTGAAGAAGCACAAAGAAACGGGCAACGTTGAGGACCGTAGACGCAGTGGTCGGCCAAGGAAACTTACTGCAGCAGATGAAAGACACATCATGCTTACTTCCCTTCGCAATCGGAAGATGTCCAGCAGTGCCATCAGCTCAGAACTGGCAGAAAACAGTGGGGCTCTGGTACACCCATCTACTGTCCGGAGAAGTCTGGTCAGAAGTGGCCTTCATGGAAGACTTGCGGCCAAAAAGCCATACCTCCGACGTGGAAACAAGGCCAAGCGACTCAACTATGCACGAAAGCACAGGAACTGGGGTGCAGAAAAATGGCAGCAGGTGCTCTGGACTGATGAGTCAAAATTTGAAATATTTGGCTGTAGCAGAAGGCAGTTTGTTCGCCGAAGGGCTGGAGAGCGCATACCTAATGAGTGTCTGCAGGCAACAGTGAAGCACGGTGGAGGTTCCTTGCAAGTTTGGGGCTGCATTTCTGCAAATGGAGTTGGGGATTTGGTCAGAATTAATGGTCTCCTCAATGCTGAGAAGTACAGGCAGATACTTATCCATCATGCAATACCATCAGGGAGGCATCTGATTGGCCCCAAATTTATTCTGCAGCATGACAACGACCCCAAACATACAGCGAAAGTCATTAAGAACTATCTTCAGCGTAAAGAAGAACAAAGAGTCCTGGAAGTGATGGTATGGCCCCACAGAGCCCTGATCTCAACATCATCGAGTCTGTCTGGGATTACATGAAGAGAGAGAAGCAACTGAGGCTGCCTAAATCCACAGAAGAACTGTGGTTAGTTCTCCAAGATGTTTGGGCCAACCTACCTGCCGAAGTTCCTTCAAAAACTGTGTGCAAGTGTACCTACAAGAATTGATGCTCGATGCTGTTTTGAAGGCAAAGGGTGGTCACACCAAATATGGATTTGATTTAGATTTTTCTTCTGTTCACTCACTTTGCATTTAGTTAATTGATAAATATAATCTATTAACATGTCTATTTTGAAAGCATTCTTACTTTACAGCATTTTTTCACACCTGCCTAAAACTTTTGCACAGTACTGTATATATATATATATATATATATATATATATATATATATATAGTTTGAGAAACAGGAAAACTGCTGTGTACCGAAATGAGCAATAAGAAAAAGAAAAAAAAGAAGAGAATATTTCAGGTTCTTAAAGGTAAAATAATTAATTACAAATCAATTATCAGGACGTCTCAGACTACAAGTCCTTCATCGGCTGAATATATATATATATATATATATATATATATATATATATATATATATATATATATATATATATAATAAAACTACAATCTCTAATCCACTCTATGGAATTTCGAAAACTTCTGATATAAAACATAAAGAGTAAGTATAATAAAATTACATTTTCACATTTACTTTAATGTGCGCTACGATTTTATGTTTTTTGAGATGTTTTCAATTTGCAATAATACCACAAAACCATGTGTACTGAACCACGTCTTATCAAATGAATGTTAAAAAAAAAAATCCAATATTTGTAAACCAAATCAACACAGGAAAAGCATTATCGCAAACACATCAACAAATCTTTTTTTGAAAATAAAACGTGCTAGTAAAAATATGGAGTAAAAAGTCTAGAATGGTTCAAATCTCTTTGCAGCTTTAGAGATCATATAGCCTTTAGTATTGTTTGTAACACTGTACCTGGTGGAAACACAAACACACATCCTTGAATCAATGCAAATTAAAGAAACTGTGGAACATACATAACTTACATAACTTTAAAAAAATGAATCGAAATTGAATGAAATGCTGGTTCATTTTGGGGGGAAAATCACATTCAGTTCAAGGGGAAACTCTCGTAAACACAAGAACATTTTACTGTAATTTGAGCAATTAATGGAAAACAAAACATCAAACTTAGAAATTCAAAATGACCGATATATTTTTCAAAGCTTCTTTGATGCTGTACTGTGTATCTTACAGTGCGATTGCCCACATAAAATGCTAAAATTAAAACTGTTAAATTTGCTCAGTGGTTTTGCTCATGTTTTCCCTGTTTTATCATCACTATCAGCTTGTCTGAGCTGCAGCGTGCTCTCAATATGTTTTGCTGCTGTACTTTGCAGAGCTTTCTATATTGGTTCACCTCAATATATTTAATCAGAGCAAAAAATAAATTCTTAAACCCAGATGTTATTTCCATTTAATAAGGTACTAGTCAAGAGATAATCCTCTCAAAGTACAAAATGTAAAATCTAACAGATTTAACTTCAAGCAATCCAGATATATTGCATTACAATAAAGAAAGTCACTTATTAATTTAGACAAATGTTTGGACATCAAGTCTTGTTTTTCTGTTGAGGAAATATTATTGTCAAAAGTTTCTAGAAATGCATTCCACAATTTTTTAGGGATCCATCTATAAAACTAGAATCTAGAAATGTGTTATTGAATGTATTCATTGTTAACTAATAGTTTATGTAAAAAAAATAAAATAAAATAAAATTAATAGCCTGTTACAAGTGTAAGCAGTGTAAGTTAATTATAATACATGTTTAACATGCGTTATAACACATTTATAGATGCATTATTGATTATCTGCAACATATTTGTATCACACTATAACTATAACTATGATATGAACATCATATAATTAAAACTAGAACACATAATATTTTAATAAAATTAGAAAAAGCCAGGTAAAAAATGGTTTAGTATTAACTTAAAATAATATTTTATTTTATTTTTTGTATTTTTTGGCAGAAGCGAATGTAACCCTGTTAACGCTCCCCTTACAAAGGCAGAGGAATCAGGATCATATAAATAATATTATTGCGATTATGTTTATTGATCAATATGATTCTGATCCTCGGCTCACAATGATCTGCTGTTTAAAAATGTCTTCAATCCCAAACAGACAATTCAGAGAACAGTAAAAGTGTCAAACCTACCAGCTGTCTTGTGAAGAAGCAGGACTGAAAGACAGAAGAATGAAACTCTGAGGCGACTCTCCATTCCTCTTGGATTCACCCGCACTGAAGACCTTCAGTAGCTGAATGGATCAGGACCCGAGTGAACCTCGTCGATTCACCCCAGACACTAAATGAACAGATGCTTCACACACCTCACCTGTGACAGAGACACAAGCCCAGCCTGGGAGCTGCCTCCACCAATCCGGAACAAGTTTACCATTTTGAGACAGGAAGCACATGTTTGGTATGTTGGGGTTGACCAATCCCAGTCTCCGCTTTCAGTTCTACCCATATATTGAGAATACACCTCATGAGGCGGCCTGCCCACCTTGTACGACCGCATGGCAGCCAATGGAGTTTGAACAGGGTTGAGAGGAAAGGAGGTCAGATATAACAAAGAGGCTCTAAAGAGATGCAGCCTGGAGCTGAGTGCAGGCATCTTTATAGCAAGTGTAAAGAGATGCAGCCTTGAGCTGAGTGCAGGCATCTTTATAACAAGTGTAGAGAAGCAGCCTGGAGCTGAGTGGAGGCATCTTCATAGCAAGTGTAAAGAGACGCAGCTTGGAGCTGAGTGCAGGCATCTTTATAGCAAGTGTAGAGATGCAGCTTGGAGCTTAGTGCAGGCATCTTTATAGCAAGTGTAAAGATATGCAGCTTGGAGCTGAGTGCAGGCACCTTTATAGCAAGTGTAAAGAGATGCAGCTTGGAGCTTAGTGCAGGCATCTTTATAGCAAGTGTAAAGATATGCAGCTTGGAGCTGAGTGCAGGCATCTTTATAACAAGTGTAGAGATGCAGCCTGGAGCTGAGTGTGCAGGCATCTTAATAGCAAGTGTAAAGAGATGCAGCTTGGAGCTGAGTGCAGGCATCTTTATAACAAGTGTAGAGATGCAGCCTGGAGCTGAGTGTGCAGGCATCTTAATAGCAAGTGTAAAGAGATGCAGCTTGGAGCTGAGTGTGCAGGCATCTTAATAGCAAGTGTAAAGAGATGCAGCTTGGAGCTTAGTGCAGGCATCTTTATAGCAAGTGTAAAGATATGCAGCTTGGAGCTGAGTGCAGGCATCTTTATAGCAAGTGTAAAAGGTGCTGTTTGTGTGGCTTTGGAAGCTACTGTTCATTGGACAGAACAACCTTACACTCTGAAAGTTACAATAATGCACCAGCTTCTTCTTGAAGGCCAGAGTTCACTGCATAATGTCAATAGGATTTTTTCTTGGCTATGAATTTGTGAAATGATGGTCACTTAGCAATTCCTAATACACAAATATGACCACGTGATTCACAGAATAATGCAGCGGCACGCAGGTTTTGAAGGGGCAGGAAGTCATGTTGCTGTAGCTAAATCTACTTACTTTATGTAAACAAACTATTTAGTTGGCCGGCAACTAGGATTCTACAGTATCGGTTTAGTGGTCAGGAATATAGAAGACAAACTGTTTTCATGTGTGTGCAGTACCTACGTAAGGTTTTAATCAGTAAGATAGGCTTTCTTTCAGGAGCAGTGCAGTTTGTGAGACACACTAGATCATTTTCTTTAGGTGTAAATTGTGTTAAATTTATGAGTAATCTTCGTCATGTCATCTTGTGTTCAGTGTTTTCTGTTGCTGTTATTATTTTACTTCACAAGCAGTCAGTTTTGGGGAAGTTACTTTTAAAAAGTAATCTGCTTCAGTTACAAGTTACTTGTGTTACGTAATGCGTTACTCCCCAACACTGCAAGCAGAGTTTCTTAAAGAGTAAGCAGCAGGGTTCTGGAAAATCTAGCGTGACCCGTCCCCACATGCTGCTGAAACTGTTTAAATAACACACCTGTCATTTCCATTCATGTGAGCTCTAGTGCACTGGGGTTTGAGATCTGTCCTCTAAATCACTGCACATAATAATCCTGACCCTATCAGTGCACTAGAGCAGACACTTTCAAAATATCTTTGAACACACTTTAAAGTTATAAATGTAAAAGGTTGTCAGGATGTTAACAATGAAAAGAAAAATGACAGCTGCGTTATTTAAAAGTTGTAGCAACACGTGGGGACGTAGGACGCTATGGTTTTCAGAACCCCCATACTTACTCTAACATGATCAGTAAGTTGTTTCTTTGTGTGAATATGTCAAGTGCTTGCTTGTATTAAAAATCCTCTCATCTCATCAGTATCATTTATTGAAAACCATTTGCAGTACAATTGATTGCTGATGATGCATTTTTACATTGTGTTATTTATTATGAAAAACAAAAAAAAATGCACAGGTACTACAAGCATGAAATGGATAAATGATAACAAATAAAACAAATCCAATAAAAGTACAGATAGAAAACTATTCCTCCCACCGGACTCTCCCGGGGCTAATTTAACATTCCCAGTTAAAGTGACACACGTTCCTCAAACCCTGCCAGCAGGACCCATTCTGGTCATTTCATCATTTCTAATTCCACTGTGTACAAAGAGAACATGCTTTGTGTGGCTCATGAAGTTTCCGTTGATATCAAAGCAGCTGCTATGATGTGCTGTTGTGTTTGCTTCATGCTCATTGTACTGCGGTGGACTCTATGGATGGCTAGTTTGTGTAAGAGTCCTGCATTGCACTTCCTCACTGTGGGTCTCGAGCACAGTAATACACGTGCAGTGTCTTCAGTCTTCAGGCTGTTCATCTGTAAGAACACAGAGCTGCTGGAATCAGACTTGCTGATGGTGAACCGGCCCTGGACTGACGACACATATCTTGTGTTTGCATCAGAGTCGATCCACCCCAGCCATTCCAGTGCTTTCCCAGTTGGCTGACGAATCCAGCTTGTAGCGTAGCTGCTGTCAGTCAAAGAGTATCCAGAGACTTTACAAGCTGGACAGATTCTCCTGGCTTTTAACTTCAGGACTGGAGTGGGTCAACACAACATTACACTGTGCATCTGGAGAGAAGAAAGAGACACGAGTTAATAATAATAATAATAATAATAATAATAATAATAATAATAATAATAATAATAATAATAATAAATACAGAAGGACATAAGAAAAGTTTGAGAACGAGAAAAAGGCAATTCGGCCCATCAAGGCTCGTCCCTGGTTAGCACACCATTCTCCCCTACTGGGGGGAGCTCATTTAAAAGCACAGAATCGAGTCTTTTTTGTAATGTTCCCAGTGTTTTAGATCCTACTACTTCACCTGGTAGGCTATTCCATACATGTATAACTCTCTGTGTAAAACAGTGCTTCCTACCTTCTGTTCTAAACTTACTTTTACTCAGTTTCCATGTATGCCCTCTTGTTGTTCTCCCTGTGCTAAATTTGAAGTAGTTTCTTGGATTAACTTTCTCTGCACCATTTATGATTTTAAGAGGAAGCAAATCTACTTGAAAATAGAAACTGTTGCACTACTGTATTAAGATACTGTCGTTCTGTAGCACTCTGTTGGGGAGACTGCCATCTACTGGCCAGAGAACTGCAGTACTGATAAAAGTCTGAATCTCATGGTTTGTTAGTCTTGGTTATAATAACACCGTTAAAGGAAGATATTGAGTCTTGTGGCCAGCAGATGACATTACACTCAGTGAGATGCTTCTGCACTTTGCAGGATGATTTCACAGAGACAGACAAGGACTTTCTTGGCATTGAAATAAAGGTCATCGATTATACTGTTTACTATCTATCTATCTATCTATCTATCTATCTATCTATCTATCTATACTATATATATATATATATATATATATATATATATATATATATATATATATATATATATATATATATATATATATATATATATATATATATATATATATATATATATATATATATATATATATATATTTCATAATATACACATCTTACATTTTGTGTTCCATGTTTTTGTACTCACCGTATTGACGATTCAAGACCTCTCATCTAGGGGATTGGCAATCGAAGCTCGTCTTGTATTGCAACATGAGTTCTGTTTGGTTTGCAAAGTCTTTTTTAATTGACATTTTCTGCAGTCCAAAGATGATCACACTGCAGGCTCCTCGCACAGTCACTAGAAACTCTAGTAATTGCTCCACAGATCCAGGTTTGCACACTGCAGGCTCGCACAGTCACTCGAAACTCTAGTAATTGCTCCACAGATCCAGGTTTGCACACTGCAGCCTCGCACAGTTCTCTTCAAGGTTTCCTCACTCATGTTGAGCCTCTTGCTGTGCTGCAGCTCTGTAGATAAGTGTTCTGCATCTATAGATCCAGGGGGAGCACTCAGAGCCCACAGTGCCACTTTGCTGAAGTTGGGAAGTGTGTCTTGATTCATTGTGCAGTTTCACATTGTCGGGGGTAGGCACGCTCATGTAAGCAGTGAATTCAGCTTTCAGATTGACTTCCTCTTTGTGGTAAATGGTTATAACTCTCTGGCATAACGGTCCTAGTCTGCTGCTAATGTGAGCTCGAGGCAGGGATGCAACACCTGGGGTTGAGATTGCGCGATACCACTGCCTCCCATTTCTCACTCAGCCCTGCGCTGAACTTGTGAAACGCTTTTCTGGTTCTCATGTATTCTGCGGTAGGAAGTGTTTCTACAAATAGCTGTGTTTTCTCTCTCTGCCACTCTCACCCTTCAGCGTGTTTCCTTGAAGAAGCGATCAAGCAACCAAAAGTGATCTCTATCATTATTTTCAGCGCAGCCCCTGGGTAACAAGATCACACAGTTAAAGTGATGCCTGAAGGGTCCCTGAATGAGAAAGTAATGACTTAATTAAATACAAAACCCCAGCACTGCCCTGTTACAGTGTCCTTGACTAACCTGGAGTTGTGCTTTTACAGAACAAAACAAACTTTTTCAGACCTTTTTTATTTTTATTGTTAGGTGTGTGCATAGTTTCTTTGAGCAATGACATGCCAATATGCTATACATGATGCGCACTCTGACTCCCTGCTTTACTGATCCCCACTAAGGCTCAATGCTCTGAAGATTCTATGAAGGGAACAGCAATGACATTTCAATTTAATATTAGGGTAAATATCAATGCAAAACAGAGTCTCTCTTTATTTGATTTCCATCAAACATTTATTAAAGTGTGAGTTTATCAAGTGCATGTAGGTACCTCTGTCCACATTAGTTTGTGTACAAGTCCTGCATTGCACTTCCTCACTGTGGATGTTGAGCACAGTAATACACAGCAGTGTCTTCAGTCTTCAGGCTGTTCATCTGTAAGAACACAGTGCTGCTGGAATCAGACTTGCTGACTGTGAACCGGCCCTGTGAGTCTGCATGAACCTCCTCAGTGCAGTGTGATCACTGGACAATGAAGCCCTGTGAGCCTGCATGAACCTCCTCAGTGCAGTGTGATCACTGGAGAATGAAGCCCTGTGAGTCTGCATGAACCTCCTCAGTGCAGTGTGATCACTGGAGAATGAAGCCCTGTGAGTCTGCATGAACCTCCTCAGTGCAGTGTGATCACTGGAGAATGAAGCCCTGTGAGTCTGCATGAACCTCCTCAGTGCAGTGTGATCACTGGAGAATGAAGCCCTGTGAGTCTGCATGAACCTCCTCAGTGCAGTGTGATCACTGGAGAATGAAGCCCTGTGAGTCTGCATGAACCTCCTCAGTGCAGTGTGATCACTGGAGAATGAAGCCCTGTGAGTCTGCATGAACCTCCTCAGTGCAGTGTGATCACTGGAGAGTGAAGCCCTGTGAGTCTGCATGAACCTCCTCAGTGCAGTGTGATCACTGGAGAATGAAGCCCTGTCAGTGTGCATGAACCTCCTCAGTGCAGTGTGATCACTGGAGAATGAAGCCCTGTGAGTCTGCATGAACCTCCTCAGTGCAGTGTGATCACTGGAGAATGAAGCCCTGTGAGTCTGCATGAACCTCCTCAGTGCAGTGTGATCACTGGAGAATGAAGCCCTGTGAGTCTGCATGAACCTCCTCAGTGATTACTATAGAATAACATGTGCTCTGGAACTGAAAAAGTGAGCCAATCCTTCCACACAGTAATGGAGCTGATCCTGAACTCAATACCAGCATTGTGACTGAGACACACAGTAATGGAGCTGACCCTGAACTCAATACCAGCATTGTGACTGAGACACACAGTAATGGAGCTGATCCTGAACTCAATACCAGCATTGTGACTGAGACACACAGTAATGGAGCTGATCATGAACTCAATACCAGCATTGTGACTGAGACACACAGTAATGGAGCTGACCCTGAACTCAATACCAGCATTGTGACTGAGACACACAGTAATGGAGCTGATCCTGAACTCAATACCAGCATTGTGACTGAGACACACAGTAATGGAGCTGATCATGAACTCAATACCAGCATTGTGACTGAGACACACAGTAATGGAGCTGATCCTGAACTCAATACCAGCATTGTAACTGAGACACACAGTAATGGAGCTGATCCTGAACTCAATACCAGCATTGTGACTGAGACACACCGGCCTCAGTTCTGTGACCCGACTCAATAATATCAGGGGCTCTCTTTATGTTCATTCTTTTGAACACATTTAATAAAGTTTGATGCACTTTATGAAGTTCATGTAGAGACCAGAATACCAGTTTCCAGTCACACTTCCTCTTTCTATGCACATGTATCTAATGTAATAGTTTTTGTATAAGTCCTGCATTGCACTTCCTCACTGTGGGTTTTTAGCACAGTAATACACGGCAGTGTCTTCAGTCTTCAGGCTGTTCATTTGTAAATACAGCATGCTGTTGGAATTTTCTCTGGAGATGGTGAATCTTCCCTGAACAGACGAGGCATAGTATGTACTATCACTAAAAATGCTGCTATAAATATAGGCCACCCATTCCAGACCCTTTCCAGGAGCTTGTCAAACCCAGCCCATCCAGTAGCTGCTGAATGTGAATCCAGAGGCTTTACAGGACAGTTTATGGGACTCTCCAGGCTTTTTAACTGCTGGTCCGGACTCAGTCAACACTACATCAGACCGGACACCTGAGGAAAAAAGCAAACAACATACAGTAACTACTGCTAAAACATCAAGTAATATACAGAATCAATGCAGGCTAATTTCCACAAGTGTCAGATACTTACTTGATAGAGCTGTCATTATTATACAGAGAGCTGTTAAAATCCCCATTGTACTGCAGTATTGTGCTTATTGAAAGAAGAAAGTGTTGTAACCAGCAGACAGGCTACCTCTCCTCCTGCTCCTATCTGCACTGCAGCAGAGTTAAATAGGAAGTGAAGCTCTGGACATTTGCATACGTTTCTCTGCATTATTTAAAGCAGCTTGTTTATATGCTGACTCCCAGAAACACTGCACACTGGAATCCCTCGACTATGATAGAGGGGCTGGGGAAATCCACAACCTTGGAACAGTGTTGATCAGGGCATTTTAAACACAAACATTATGTTCATATTTTGGAGTAAATAAAATAGAGCGAAAGAGAGGGGGAGATAGTTGGGTTTTTTGTTTGCTGTGTTTTTAACAATATCCAGCCGTAAACTGTTTCCAATAAACCCTAAATGCTTCTTGACTTCTCTGTGTCCTATGAAGATGCTGAGGTGGTGAAGTGTGACTGTGTTTTGCAGGCAGAACAGCAGACTGATCTCTCTGTTCCTGTGAAGCTCAGTAATGCACGTGTCAGATCTTTATACTGTTACAGTGCTGCCATTCTGTTGGAGACACTGCCATCTAGCGTCAGGAAATGAGAACTGCTGCATGTAAATCAATAGCACACAATGAGAAGGAAAGAGACAATGCACTGGTACAGCAGTCTTCAGATTGCAGGCTGTTCATTTGCAGCTACACCAGGGTGGAGGAGCAGTCTCTGGAAATCCTGAGCAAACTAATACCAGAGTTACTAGAGCTTTGTATTGTTGGGCCCGTGATCATGACAGAATCGGACCCTCAAGAGCCTCATACTGTTCACAAAATCATATTTTTGAATACTGTACTGTAGCAGAAGAAACGTGATTCAAGATGATTATTATTGTTCAGATAACAGATTATTGAAGATTATTGAATCCAATTAAAACTATTTAAGCTCTAGAACCCGAAGAAGAGGCTCTATCGTGTGGTAAGGACCGCCTCGTGTCGTTAAATGCCCCGAGCCGAAGGCGAGTGACTAATATAACGAGAAGGGCCTTACATAGAGAATACAATACAAGCTACTGCACAGAATCAGAGAGGAAAATGCTGCCAAGGAGCTCCGTGACGTCACAAAGGACGAGGCCTCTTGACACGTCACGGAGCTCCGAGGTGGCGTTTACTCTCTCATTATGTCTGTACAGTAGCTTGGATTTTATTTTGTATAATATCAGCACAAAAAGAAAAAAGGCAAGTCCGTGAGAAACGCAACTGAAATAAAGAAATAAATAAAATAACCTGTGAGGTTTACAGACGTGCGTGTTATACGAAGATAATAATAATAATAATAATAATAATAATAATAATAATAATAATAATAATAATAATAATAATAATAATAATAATAATTTCGGTTTACTTTTTTGCTAGTCTTACTTGACTTGAAAAACGTCTTAAATGGTGCCAGCAAATTCCTACTAGTACTTGGTTTGATTGAATGAACACAAAAAGCTTCATATGAGTTTTATTTATTAATTAGTTAAATTATTTATTTATTTATTTATTTATTTATTTATATCAATGTCACACTTCTGGCGTCTACTGAATGACTTTCACGGTTTTTAAAACTATATTTTTAGCCTTTGAAAGGCAAAACCATAACATAATAATAGTGCCTACTTAGCAAAAACGTGAAGGGGCAAAATGCATACCGGTATTGCCTCCCCTGTGCTCTATGAGTTAGGCGCCTACGGTCTCAATCAACTACAGCCACAAAAATCAAGTGCCTGCAAAAACATTTTTACAGTTTTCTACGATATAAAATAATAATATATATATATATATATATATATATATATATACTACCGGTCAAAAGTTTTAGAACACCCCCATTTTTCCAGTTTTAATTGAAATTTAAGCAGTTCAAGTCCAGTGAATAACCTGAAATGGTACAAAGGTAAAAAAGTTTAGGTTACCAAAAACTGAAAAATAATGTACATTTCAGAGTTATACAAAAAGGCCTTTTTCAGGGAACAAGTAATGGGTTAACAACTTACAGCTGTTCTGCAGCAATGGAAGTAAATTAAGCCTTGAAAGTTAATGCTAACAATTCCTACAGGTGTCCCAACTTTTGTTGATTACTTACAAACCCTCTGTCTGTATAAAAGCAGTGTTGGAACAGACTGTGTTGCTACACCCTCTTAAGCATTATTTGGACAGTATTGTACTGCAGGAAGTAGTATATTGCTATCATAATGGTGAGAAAAAGGCAATTAACAAAGGAAGACAGACAGACCATTATAACCCTTAAAAGTGTAGGTCTTTCCTTTAGAGAAATTGCAAAGAAAGCCAAGGTGTCAGTGAGTACAGTTTCCTACACCATCAAAAGGCACTGGGAAACTGGAGGAAACTCTGACAGGAAGAGGTCTGGCAGACCCAAAGCCACAACAGAATCAGAAGACAAGTTTCTGAGAGTCAACAGCTTGCGTGATAGGCGGCTCACAGGACAACAGCTTCAAGCACAGCTTAACACTGGTCGAAGTAAGCAAGTCTCAGTCTCAACTGTGAAGAGAAGACTTCGAGCTGCAGGTTTGACAGGTCGAGTTGCAGTAAGAAAGCCATTGCTAAGATGGCAAAATAAGAAAAAGAGGCTTGCCTGGGCCATGAAGCACCGCCAGTGGACTACTGAAGACTGGAAGAAGGTCTTATGGACCGATGAATCAAAATTTGAAATCTTCGGTTCATCAGGCAGGGTTTTGTACCGCTGAGTAGGCTTAAAGGATGGTTCCTTGGTGTGTGACACCAACTGTCAAACATGGAGGAGGAAGCGTGATGGTCTGGGGCTCTTTTGCTGGATCCAGAGTCGGCGACTTGCACAGAGTGAGTGGCACCCTGAACCAAAATGGCTACCACAGCATTTTGCAGCGCCATGCAATACCCTCTGGTATACGCCTAGTTGGTCAGGGGTTCATCCTACAGCAAGATAATGACCCAAAACATACCTCCAGGCTATGTCAGAACAAGACGGTAGGCTTCAAATCATGGAATGGCCAGCACAGTCTCCAGATTTAAACCCCATCGAGCTGGTTTGGGATGAACTGGACAGAAGGGTGAAAGCAAAGCAACCTACAAGTGCACATTTGTGGGAACTTCTGCAACAGTGTTGGGAAGAACTTTCCGAACAATATTTGATTTCCATTGTAGAAAGAATGCCACGAGTGTGTTCGGCTGTTATATCTGTAAAAGGTGGCTACTTTGATGAGTCAAAAATTTAGATTAAATTTTGTTAAACAAAACGATTCCATGATTTCTTTTTTATCTCCAATTGTTTATTTGTCCTATGCTTTAATTTCAGAGTACACTGAGACATTAAACTGCGTAAATTTCAATAAATCTGGAAAAACGGAGGTGTTCTAAAACTTTTGACCGGTAGTGTGTGTGTGTATATATATATATATATATATATATATATATATATATATATATATATATATATATATATATATATATCCCCTCGCTTTTCTGGCAATGGTTAAGCAATGACGTACATGCCTTCGTTGCCAAGTTTGTTACTTAGCAACCACAGAAAACACAAAATCCGCGGAAACAGCCAAGGAAACAGACAGACAAAAAAGCGATAGTCTTAAACAACATACAGTGCAGTTTAAATAATATTAAACCTTTTGTTTAATATTTTCCAATCCTTTTTCCAGGCCTGGATATCGCTGTTTTAAAATTCCATGACTTTTCCATGATTTCCGTGACCGGAGGAACCCGACATTATTATTGGCTGTCAGCCAGCTTCCCCTCCCCCCGCCCCCCTACAGTTCTGTCCGTGCAATCCCAGTGTGCGTCACACATTAACAGAACATAAACAACCAATCACAGAACACGCAGCCTGGTAGCCACGCCCCCCTGATCGCGTCGCAGTTTTGACAGATGCTGTATAACCTGCTGAAAGAAACGCTATAGCAAGACTTCAATCCCAGCTCAGCCACTGCCTCACTGTGTGTGTGTGTGTGTGTGTGTGTGTGTGTGTGTGTGTGTGTGTGTGTGTGTGTGTGTGTGTGTGTGACCCTGAGCAAGTCACTTCACCTCCTTGTGCTCCGTCCTTCAGATGAGATGTAAAACCAAGGTCTGTTTCTCTATAAAGCAAAATACAATACAGAATCTGTTTGGTATTTTTGTAAAAAGGGAAAAGATTAATATAGTTACAGAATTTATATATTTATGTGTCATAATGGACTCGCAACTTTCCTTTCAGAAACATATACAAAGGTTGTTACAACTGAGGAATTCAATGTGGCTAACTTTAGGGTTATTAGACCAAATGTATCCGTTACTGTTGCTAAGTTGTATCTACATTCTATGAGTTTCTCTCATTTGTCCTATTGTGTAACTGTCTGCTCACAAGCTGGGAAGACTGCAATTAAGCCTCTGAATTCTTTGTACAAACAAAGTCTAAAAATTCTAGATAGAAAGCCGACAAGATATCATCACTGTTATATACTCAAGAAATATAACCTGTTAAGTTTGATAATTACATAAATTACTCACATGCAGGTTTGGTGTTTAAGTCTTTGCAGGATTTAGCTCCCCTGCCATTAAAGGAGTTTATAAAACTCTGCTCGGATGGTAATGACAGAATTACTAGAGTAACTATAAGAGGTGATTGCACAGCTCCAAGACCACGTACATGTAATTATGTAGCGTTTTTGCCGCCCCCTTCAATTTGCCGCCCTGTTCTGCCTATATGGTCACGCTGGCCCTGACAGCAGGTACAAGTAAAACACGACAGATAGAAGCTGCCACTTGTTTGTGTTTTCTTTGAAACTGAGAGTGTGGTTTTCTAACAGACAAGAGTCTGAATCTCATGGTTGATCTACCACAACTCAACCATGAAAAAGAAAGCAGAACCTGTGAGTGATCAGAGCTGCAGTCCTGAAGAGAGGGGATTTTGTACGGCTGCTTGGTTTGATTGCATCACTGTGGGTCTTTAGCACAGTAATACACGGCAGTGTCTTCAGTCTTCAGGCTGTTCATTTGTAAATCTAGCATGCTGTTGGAATTGTCTCTGGAGATGGTGAATCTTCCCTGGACAGACGGGGCATAGCTTGTACTACCACCATTCCGGCTACTATAACCCACCCATTCCAGACCCTTTCCAGGAGCTTGCCGAACCCAGCCCATATCATAGCTGCTGAATGTGAATCCAGAGGCTTTACAGAACAGTTTATGGGACTCTCCAGGCTTTTTGACTGCTGGTCCGGACTCAGTCAACACTACATCAGACCGGACACCTTGAGGAAAAAAGCAAACAACGTACAGTAACTACTGCTAAAACATCAAGTAATATACAGAATCAATGCAGGCTAATTTCCACAAGTGTCAGATACTTACTTGATAGAGCTGTCATTATTATACAGAGAGCTGTTAAAATCCCCATTGTACTGCAGTATTGTGGTTATTGAAAGAAGAAAGTGTTGTAACCAGCAGACAGGCTACCTCTCCTCCTGCTCCTATCTGCACTGCAGCAGAGTTAAATAGGAAGTGAAGCCTTGGACATTTGCATACGTTTCTCTGCATTATTTAAAGCAGCTTGTTTATATTGCTGACTCCCAGAAACACTGCACACTGGAATCCCTCGACTATGATAGAGGGGCTGGGGAAATCCACAACCTTGGAACAGTGTTGATCAGTGGCATTTTAAACACAAACATTATGTTCATATTTTGGAGAAAAAAAATAGAGCGAAAGAGAGGGGGAGATGGTTGGGTTTTTTGTTTTCTGTATTTTTTCACAATATCCAGCCGTAAACTGTTTCCAATAAACCCTAAATGCTTCTTGACTTCTCTGTGTCCTATGAAGCTGCTGAGGTGGTGAAGTGTGACTGTGTTTTGCAGGCAGAACAGCAGACTGATCTCTCTGTTCCTGTGAAGCTCAGTAATGCACATGTGTCAGATCTTTATACTGTTACAGTGCTGCCATGATCTTTATACTGTTACAGTGCTGCCATTCTGTTGGAGACACTGCCATCTAGTGTCAGGAAATGAGAACTGCTGCATGCAAAGCAATGCACACAATGAGAAGGAAAGAGACAATGCACTGGTACAGCAGTCTTCAGATTGCAGGCTGTTCATTTGCAGCTACTCTGCAGTTCTTGGCCCTGAATTGTTGTTTCCTTGTTTACTGGATGCTGGACTCTTGCTTTCCTCTTGTCAGGACCCTCTACACATTGTCTTTCTCACTGTGAGTAATAAAGACATTGGATTGGATTGAATCATTGCAGTGCAGACAGCAAACTCATGCCATAGATTATTTATTGAAGCTGAGACGAGACAACACTACTGGGTTCATTATACTGGGATAATTAGACTTGTGAATTTTATTTTTATTTCTAAACAGCTTAAACGTTTTAAATATTTCCTCAAAGTAACGCATCACGCAAGACTCAGAAGAGACGAAGTAGCGAAGCTCTTATTTATAGCCGTTGTTGTTTTGGCACATGCGCGCTGATCATTGAGGAAAGATTTAAAACGTTTAAACTGTTTAGAAATAAAATAAAAATAAAATTCACGTGTCTAATTATCTTGGTCTAACTTTAAATGAATGTTTATGAATACTCTATTTATTCATCTTCGTTCTTTTCACAGTTCTAACCTTTATTTTGCTCCGTGAGTCCCTTTTTTCCGAGGCGGCTGCTCTTCAGCAGCGCTTCATTTTAAGCTCAGTACATCTTGCTGTGTTCGGCAATGTTTCTTTGTTTTTATTTATTTATTTATTTTTTTGTTAATTTACCGACTACTACTGCCTGTTTGGGGTAATTTATTAAATAAATCATACAGTATATTTGTATTAGTTTAATATTTTTTATATCATATTTTATATTATTATTTTTTTAATCTTCTTGATAGCCTCGTCATCCTTTTTTTTAAGAGGTGTTTTTGAATTTATTTTTTTATATAGCTGATCAATATTTGATTAGGTCAATATAAATTATCTGCTGGTCCCTGAAATAAAAAATCTACTTCATTGTTAATTACAGTGTTTTTTTCCTTTGGTTGTGATTTCCATTTAAGGTCTTATTTTTGCCTGGTCTTGGTCTTTGAACTTGGGATTGATTTAGATTCAGGGACAACTTGAATTTAAAAAAACACACCTTTCAATTTCAGAGTGCATTCGGAAGTGTTTAATATATTTGTCTTATTTCAACATCTCACTTTTATATTATTTTTTTAATGTATGAAAACCGAACGATGAAATGCTTTAGCCATGTTATCAACTGAAAAAGACATGATGGCTGACATTCCTGGTAAGACATCGCAGAGCAAACATTTTGTATCACTTCCAACAAAAAACAGATTCACTGAACAGTGCTTCTGCCACTGAGGTTAGCCCCCAAACAGCCCTAAACCTAACCCACTGCTCTCCACACAGCTCTAACCCTAAGCCACTGCTCTCCACACAGCCCTGACCCTAACCCACTGCTCTCCACACAGCCCTAACCCTAACCCTAACCCTAACCCTAACCCTAACCCTAACCCACTGCTCTCCAAACAGACCTAACCCTAACCCACTGCTCTCCACACAGCCCTAACCCTAACCCACTGCTCTCCAAACAGACCTAACCCTAACCCACTGCTCTCCAAACAGCCCTAACCCTAACCCACTGCTCTCCAAACAACCCTAACCCTAACCCGCTGCTCTCCAAACAGCCCTAACCCACTGCTCTCCACACAGCCCTAACCCTAACCCACTGCTCTCCAAACAACCCTAACCCTAACCCACTGCTCTCCACACAGAACTAACCCACTGCTCTCCACGCAGCCCTAACCCTAACCCACTGCTCTCCACACAGCCCTAACCCTAACCCACTGCTCTCCACACAGCCCTAACCCTAACCCACTGCTCTCCACACAGCCCTAACCCTAACCCACTGCTCTCCACACAGCCCTAACCCACTGCTCTCCACGCAGCCCTAACCCTAACCCACTGCTCTCCACACAGCCCTAACCCTAACCCACTGCTCTCCACACAGCCCTAACCCACTGCTCTCCACACAGACCTAACCCTAACCCACTGCTCTCCACGCAGCCCTAACCCTAACCCACTGCTCTCCAAACAGACCTAACCCTAACCCACTGCTCTCCACACAGCCCTAACCCTAACCCACTGCTCTCCAAACAGACCTAACCCTAACCCACTGCTCTCCACACAGCCCTAACCCTAACCCACTGCTCTCCACGCAGCCCTAACCCACTGCTCTCCACACAGCCCTAACCCACTGCTCTCCACACAGCCCTAACCCTAACCCACTGCTCTCCCCACAGCCCTAACCCCATAACCAATAGGTCCAATGATTTATATCTTACCTCAATTCATTACCTCCCCACTGTGCACCAGAGTTCATCTCCTCCTCCCCAGACTCCACCTGCTTTTTGGCTTTGTCTAACGGGGGAGGGTAGCTATCCTGCCCCACTGCCCATGGCTTCTCTACTGTCAGCCTCTCCACTGACCTGCAAGCTAATTTATGGGGAGAGGTGCCGGAAAGGCGAGGCCAAAGACTGCAGTGTAAAATATGTAGAATGCAGTAGTGTTGTCTCGTCTCAGCTT